>SNQJ01S0012018.1:160925-185832 GCA_010110895.2 Picea sitchensis
AGCATCTTCCTCCTTCTTATGTTCTCCATCGAATGTTGGAGGTTTAATTTTATTCATCTCTCCTTTCAATTCCTCCCTTCCATATTTCTGATGTTTTCTGGTAGGTGATGGGCTTGAACCACTGTGTGTCTCCCTGTCCGAATGTTTTTGGGAGCGACTGTGATGTAGGCTACCACTCCTCGATCTACTTCTTCTCCCATGGTCTCTGCGACTCTTTGTCGTACCTGATTCTCTTCCCTTCTCAAGTTTCTTCTCTATTCTTTCCAGGCTCTTCATCATTTTTAAATTGAATTCACCCTTTCGATCCCGGATTTTCATGAGCTTTCGGCTATCAGCTAGGAGAGCCTGTGCATCTTTCTACAATCTTTCAATAATTTGCATCATATGTTATTCCTTACCCATCTCTTTTCCATGTCCATTAGAGTTCATTCCTTCAACTCCCAGGTTAACATCCTTTCCTTCCTGTTCATCTTCTATTTCAGGGGTAAACTGCACTTTTCCCCACTCCATACTCGGCGTTGATTAATTGGGTTTCTGGCCTTCGTTGAACTCTGCACACGCACTCTGTGCAATCAAATTTGAAATTTGTCAGGCCATTAAACTTCATGAACAATCCACAACATTTATAACTAATACGAAAGACATTTCAACTTCACAAAGTTTTCTAAGATGTCTAGCTCTGCAATTTTTGGGACTTCGGAACTTCAAAATCCCGGTCCCCGAAGATCCGATAGTTAAATATACGAAACCCAAGTCGCCCTTTTTCACATCTCGCCACCTCCTAACCTTGCAACCTCGTCGGTTGAACCATCGAGATTTCACCCTCTTGTTCCGCGAAATCCCGAGATGCGAGAATTCAACGGAATGTTGACTTCTATCTCCAGGCAGCACGTGTCCACCCATCAACCATGCAGGTCCCACCTTATGCTATGCCATGTGTCCATGCGAACCTCGTCTCTTGGCACTTCGCGACTCGCGAATCCTAACGCCAATACTTCTAGACTTCTCACGGTGAGATCTCGAGGCTTCGTGCCACCTGTATACCACTCACCGGCCTCACTATGGCCCACACTGTCCTCCAACTGTTGGGGTATCGCTTCTCGCAATCTCGTGATCCCCGCGTTCAAACCCTCGAGTCTTTTCTCGCAAGGCTCCGATACACGATCCCACGTGAAGATCCAACGGTCCTCCTACGATCTGGATCCAACGATTATCCTCCTCGTGCCTCACGTCCTCGTGACTCGGAGTACCCAATGTTTGGACTCTCACCCTACGAACTCCCGAGTTCACGAGATCTCTCGATCTCTCGCCACCTGTCCTCCTCAGATGGACGGCTCCTGTCCTCTTGCCACTTCGCCGCTTTGTGACCTCGCGAATTCGTGACCTGGGGTGTCCAACACTTGGACCCTCAACCTGCGAACTCCCGAGTTCACGAGATCTCCTCTATCTCTGCCATGCATCTCTCTCCAACGGAAGGCTCCAGATCTCTCTCACTAATTCGAATATTTCACCCCTAAATACTAAGATTTAACCTTCAGGCATCTCCCGACAGATCCAACGACTGTCGGTTTTTTAGACTGAGATCTGACCACTCCGACCGTTCCTAACCAAGTGGGGATTTCGTGTATCGCGATTTTCCAATCCCCTGTGCAATATCCAAAGGCTTTAAACCTTGTGCACATTTTTTTCCAGATCCGACGGTCACAAGGATTTTCCTTCCCTCCCGAACGGATCCTAAGGTTCTAACACCATTGGTGTAGAGACCTGTCTTTCTGTGGTCATAGACCATACCAGCTGCGGTTTCACAGCACCGCTAAACCTCCTGAGTTCTTAATAAAACTCATCAAGTGTCTCCTTGATGCTTCAGAGCAAACCAGGGTCCGAAATTGGTCCTCCCAACTCAATTTCCCCTCGCATTCTCAGTCCAAAGACTGCTCCACTGGCCCATCTAGGCTCAGTGTCGAAACCTTCACTCTAATGCCAATTTGTAGTGTACCTTTTGACTACCGAGGTTTTCAAACCTCTTAGTTACCATTCTATACATGAATGGTTACATAATTCGTACAGGAATTATAACCACATGCATTTAACACTATTGAACACACTTAATTCTCAGAGTAAAATATATAAGTTATTGTTACAATTAAACAAGCCATAGTATGCAACAGTAATGCATTTACACAACGGAAAACATGATACATAAACAACACGGTCATGCACAATATGATTAAAGCATAATTCAAATACTTATCTTTTAACAGCTGTAGAAATCACCAACCAAGTGCAGGCCTCCCACGAACCTCCCAGCCGTAGACCACACTGTTCATCAGCTCTACAGTGGGTCACCCCCGAGCTGGGACCGAGCTCCACCCCAGGGCTAGGAATCCTAGGCTAGGCTGAGGTTACAGGGAATTCAGTCATACATAACCATCAGGAAGAAAGCTCTCCCAGGAATCTCCCACGCTCACTGCCCATAGACCCTCATTCCCCACATGCCAGTTCCACCCCAGGAGAGTGCACCTTCTTTGTCACCTAGATAGTCCTTCGGCTGCCAGTCTCCCTTACCTTGGGTTACAGGAACAGACCGGACCGGAAGTCTCTGGGCTCTATGGAAGCTACATGGTTTCTTTCCAGGAGCTCTCTCCTTCCTCTGCACACTCTCTCACCTGGAAGAGTCACTTACAGGCCAACAAGCCTCACACAGTCCAATACTGCGTGGTCACAACAAACACTGGGAAAATAGACACAGGCTTCCCAAGAACTGGTTCAGATGTCACACGACGATCTCTCGGACATGATTTCGGAACAGAGGCTCCACGCACAGGCTAGCTCGACTTTTCCCGAACAAACAAGGATTCTTCCACCCGAGTTCAACACAGGCTTCCCGTTCAGGAAATGTGCACACGGGTTTTCTCAGAGACAGACACAGACTCCACGGATTTGGACAGGGTGTACAAGGATTCTTTAGGTCAAACACAGGCTTTACGGCTTTCAGAGATGAACCAGGGTATTTTTTTGCAGAGGTTGTACTGGTTCCATGCACAGAGGTTCTGGTCTGAATGGAGAAGATCCCCCTCATGCAGTTCATCTCGACGAATATATTTGCATGCACCAGGGTTGACACTTGTCACCCTGGGAATTGCATACTTTCCACAGCGTGCAACCCCTTGCACGTTCCCTCCCTTTCCAGGAACTTAGGATAAAATAATATGCACATGGCTCTTTTTTTTGGAAATAATATTAAAATATTATTCCAGGCCTAAGCACCCTAGGCTTAGCCCCTAGGCTCAACACTCAGCCCCTTTTTCCCACCTCCAGCCCCTAATTCCTTGCCTCCTCTATGGACACTCAGTCCCCCATCACTCATTCATCGTGGTCGGTTTGCACCTGGCGGTGTTTATATTTTATTAATCATTCTGCATACATACAAGTACAACATCAGGCTCCTGGCCTTCAAACACCTAGGCTTCCTGGCCTAACAAACACATAAGCCTTCCAGCTTATACAAAACTTGGTTCACCAGCCTATAACACATATTTACAATCTCTTCCAGATCATAGTTTACATTGGGGCTCGGCCTTGGGGACACTACAGACTATTTGTAAGATACCGACATTCCACAGAAGTCCAACACGAGAGCCTTGGCCTCCCCCATGACATGACACCTAGAAACCTCTTAGCAAGTCCAAGTTAAGCTCTTTTCTGACTCATCTAAAAAGAGAAAATATAGCTGAGTGATTTTTCCCTTTCACACTCGTTAAGTTGGACTTGAAAGGTTGCGAGTCTTAGTTAAGCTCTTTTCCAACTCGTGTTCAAAAGGAGAAAAGATTGGCGAGTGAACTTGTCTCTTTCGCACTGATAAACTTGGTTTGAAAGGACATTTGTTTGGCACATGTTTATCCCTTTTTTCACACCAAGTAGACTAAATGTCATGAAAAAGGACATTTTTTTGCATTAAGTTGTGATTTCATCTCATGCCCTTGCTTACAATATTGAGCCTATAGTCGGTTCTCGCTTTATGTTATAAACCGTTTGCCTCAGCAGTTTTTGCATCCTCAACCAAGCAGAGCCTTGTTTATATCCTTCGCAATTTTCCACCCTATACCTAGGAGGGAACATTCCCCCGAGTGTCCATCTATTGCATGCATCTCCTTGCATTGAGCATAGGTATGTTCCATTGCTAGAACTAGTTTTTCTTACTTGCAACAGTCGTTTCCTCCTTTGTATCATAACATTCATTTGTCTATGAAAAAACAAAAAAAAGACGGGCGGGAAGGGAGTATTATCTTATATTGGAAGAAGTTGTGTCACCTTTGAACAAAGAACAAAGTTATTGAGTCCATTTGTCATCATAATTTTGGGTTTAGCATGGCCTTAGGAAGCCGAGCTCATTACATATTATTCTCTACCGACTGGTTACTCTTCCAGTCCCTACGAATAATTTCATTTGATGCCTCCTGCATCTCATGGTTTCATCATTGAGTCTATGTTGCTAGAGTCTTCCATATGTCTCATTTTCTTGTTCAAAGGAGGTCTATCAACCTATGTCAACTATTCCTCAAAACTCTTGACTTTGCATGTCAGCCATACCCTTAGTTTGTCTCTGAATCACATGATATTGTAGTCCTATCATGCACCCTAGTCCTACTTTAATCATTGGTAGGTAACCTTCAACCCATCATCGACATTTCATCATCGGTCGTTGACTGGGTGATTTCCCTTGTGTTCAATGGAAATACATCTATTCACACATTAGGATTCGTGCAGTGTCTTGGATGCCATTAGCCTTATTGGTGGTTTCCTCACCTTTGTTAGCAGTTTTCCTCATTGGATGCTATTCAGAGGGTCTTTTTCATGTACCACTTGCACTTGGCACACACGAAAGACACACAGGGTTGTTGGTTCATGAACATGCTCTTCGTCCGATTTCCTCCAAATCATGAAGCTCCTTCTTTATACCTCGTCCTGAATGATGAGAGATGCCTTAATGCTCTCCTTCCATCGAATTTAGCTCATCTATTCTAGAAACAGGACCTAGAGTCTTATGAGTACCTTGAGGATTGAAGTCATTAGTGGAATGTTCTCTTGCCATCGACAATTGGGAATACATCAATGTCTCCTGATTGACGGATTCTTCAGGTGTTCGACACCAACTTCTTTATTCACACTTGTAAGAATGTACTCGGTTCCTTGATGCCTACTTTAATTATCGGTAGGTTGTCTTTCCTTTGTTAACGACATACCTCAATCATCGGTAATCAAACGATGTCTCATTTTGTTTGACCTCAAATCCTTTATTCACATGATGTAGACTTGCACCTTTGGCTGATTATGTAGAAGACTTGAAGACATCAGTATGTGGCCCCAAATTTCCTTAGATGTTGCTTCCTTTTCATTGGACCAGTACCTATATGACTTCAGTGATCATGGGAGATCAGATTGTACTCCATTGTATACAGATATCTTCAGATTGATTTTGAGACTGGTTCTACTGGGCCTTGTTTGTGACTGTGACAACCTTTGGTAGGTAACAACATTTGTATTTTCCTATTCATGGCCACAAATAGTTGTTTGGTACATTTTCACATGGATCTGTAGTGTAATTCAAATTGGCAACCATGTATGCAAAGTCATTGCAAAATGTAATGAACAACTAGTTCTTCGAGCTGGTTCCCCATCACTCCACTTCTTGGTTGTTTATAATGTATTTTGGCCATCACAGATACTCCTCTGACCTCACACATTAGGGGGCATCTGTTATAGAAATATTTTCCTCACCCTATGCAATCTTGCACATAAAGCCTTTTTCCATTTACCTATGCAGATTTATCATCCCTGTTTGTAAATCCCAGAGATAAAAATATATTTTTTCCACATGTATGCACTTTGCCTACTATACATCATGCATATATGAAAGTTGCACCACTACAACCCACATACATCGCGATTTGTGCCCAAACATGTAAATTGGTGTCGGGTTTCTATGTCATGAAAAGAGATCTATGATCCTTGGCCTTCCATATACTAGAAACATTTCGAATTGGCCCTTCAGTTCCATTTGAAGGCTATAAATGAGCCAATTTCGAGCTATGGAAAAGAGGAGAAATAATTCAACTTTGAGATGAAAGTTACTCTGGAGAAATTATTTACTTCATATTGAGCCTGTATCCCTTTTTCCTTTAAGTCTGAACACAGTGTTCAGCCCCCAAGATCTTCCCTTATTTGATTGAGAACTTCATTGTCTCTCTTATTTGAGATTGCCTTTGGTGGAGGCCCAGCTAGAAGGAACTTTGTTTCTCGGTTCTGAACTGTGCCGACACGGAAGTCTGTAACATTTTTCACTTCTGCTAATCATATATTAATAGAAATAATCTTTTCTCGTCTAATTGATATCTTGCAAATATTTGAATTATTATTCCATGGGCATATTTGTCATGTTTATTAATGGATTATGCTATTGAATGTGCTAACATAATTTATTATTTCCATATGCTTTCTTTGCTTGGTTGTTGAGGACTAGTTGTAGGTATATTTCTTTGGGTCAAGTGCTCAACGGTGGAATTCATCGAACGTCTGGATGAGGTAGGCCTTTTATATTGTCTTGCTAGCATATTTGTTTACATAACATACTTGAGAATAAAGTTGATTTCTGCAGTCATTTCTGTCTTTTATGGATTACCCTATCCATAGATATATTTTCCTCATAACAACTGGCTACTTGCCATTTTTTCAATATTTCATTATAGACATTTCGAGTAAGTCATGGATAGAATAGGGTAGCCATCTGGTATTTTGTCATTGCCAAGCTTTCTTCTCTCTAGTGACTCTAGTTTATGTTTAGGAAACACAAATTTCTTTCAACTGTTCTTTAAATCCAGGGACACCTCGTGACAACACCTCACCCTTGTTGGCATGGTGACATCTTTACCCCTAATTACAAGGATAAAATGCCCTGATTCACTGATTTTTTTCATTTTGTTAATTTTTTTAGTTTCAAAGCCGGGGTAACAAAAAAATGGTGTAAAATGACCTCTACTAATAATGGTAATACGAGTAAAGCATCATAACTACCATGCCTCTTTCCTAGTGACCATGCATTTTTGTTGTTATCATTTTGTGAGTATGAGATTTGCATTGGACTGTCAATTTCTTTTGATGAAAGGCAAAATTGAAAAAATAATGTAGCATAAATTATGTACTTGGATGTTATTGTTCAGATGGGAGATTTCCTCTGACATGGTACCCTCAAGACTTCGTGAAGATACCAATGACAGACATGAACATGTGTCCCAAACATCATACATGCTCTCTGGGTCGAACGTACAGATTTTAGATAGGGAAGAAATTTTTTGAGTTTGGTCACAGACTGAGTTACTCAACTTACACTTACAAGTTCTCTTCCACGACCATCAAGAAGATTGATTTGAACGTAACAATGGAGCATGTTGAAGCCCGTAACAGAGAAACAGATTACGTTAGAGTGGTGAACATCCCTTCCAGAAAGTTAAAATTCAGATCCTCCATACTTGTGCAGAACCATAATAAAATTGATGGTAGGCATGTTGTGATATTATTTTCCAAGTCCCCTGCAACCCACAAAGGAGCTCCATGAAAGCAACTAATATGATTTTGAAGTGTTCACATCCAAGGTAAACACACAGTCAAAGTTTCATTTGTTGTTAAGCCTTGTGATCACTTCAACACTGTTAAGGAGAACGGGGAATTTTTTTTTCCATCGGTTCCCATTCTCTGATTGTTGGTGATACTCAATATCCAGTTTCACTTTTCACCAAGAATTTGAATGGAAATGAATAGTGTTAGTACCTAAAATGATGGTTGTCTTTAGGACAATACTCCAATTTCACTTGTCACCAAGCATGTGAATGAAAATTCATTGTATCACACCTAAATGGATATCATCACATCTTCGACCTCGCTCATCTGCAAGAAACTCCCCTTCGAACTCATCTGCTACATGCGCTTCATGAACGACCAATAATGATCGAGGAGAATATGACAGGGTTATCCTCTGGTGGAAGAAGATCTAGGAGAATATGCTCAATTCTTCTGACATCATTGCGAAGGCTACCTTTGTCGCAGTCGAGAGGATATTCCAGGAATTCAGTAGCAAAAGAAACATCCTTCGCTCCTTCAAGCCTTCGCAATGGAGAAAATAATAAAGGAACTCAAATGCAACAGGCCATGCTCCTTATAAGCTTGTAAATCTAAGAAGAACGATAAGGCGGTGGTGCAACAAGATGGTGGAAGCAAGGCGGTGAAAGAAGATAAGAAGTAAATGGACAGGTGCCGGTTGGAATTACACATGTCATGTTTTTATATGACTTCGACAAACGACGAAAATTAGAGGAGAATGTCCCCTTAAAGAATGCCTTCAACGTAATTAATAAAATCGATCCTCCATGTCACTTTTCACAAAATAACCATGTCACCTCTTTTACAAAAGAAAAAGAATGACGAAAAACATTGGAAACCAGAATTCTTGAAAAGCGACTCCTTCCATAATGCATTTAAAGCCTCCATGTGTTTCCTTTTCTCCTGCTTAATTTGCATCAACTATTGAAGACCATTCTGTGCTCAATATTTGTGGTCAATCAACCATTTTGCAATTGTTTCTTCCAGAGCCACTCCTCTTAAAAATCCAATAAGGAATTTGGTTATTTTCAAATGAATTTGGATAAAATTTTCCACAATTTGAAATGAACCCTTAAAGATTACATGGAAAAATATAGGTATATTTTTTTGAAGAAGGCAAGAGATTTCAAACATGGCAATGGATGCTCTATTAAGCACTGTGTAACAACTACTTGGTGTGTTGGAGGATATGGAGAAGCTCCTCAATATCTCAACTCACTCTTATTATGTCGATAGACTTACACCTATTGGAAATGACCAAAATTAATGGCTTTTTAATTACAGATGAGTGTTTAAGATAAGTTGTGATTTTAACTTCCTTTCATGAAAAAAAATGTCAGTTTGTCATTAAAATGGGTAATTAAGGTGATTTTCATAATGAGAACTATTCATTTTAGATTTAGATGTTTCACTAAATTTAATTTTTTTACTATGTTTTGGATTTTTAGTTTTTTTAGGTGTCCTGTGAATGACATTCATTGTGCATGTGGAGTGGGCAATTGAGGACCTTCCTTCCACCTTTTTACAAATCTTCCTTCTGCTACCATGGTAATTCCAAACACTCTTAATAGCCTATCCACGTTCATCAACCACAAGTTATGTAACTAAGCTAGTGCACATGACAAGGGTCATGGTTTCCATACCCATGGATATAAAATACTCCTACGTATTTATAATCAACATTCCCGAACTTAAATCCAACAACATCAAGGCATCTCATAGCACATAAATCCAGATCATCAAATTTTTCCCCAGTCTTTTTTTGTCGATCGTTTGATAGGGTTTTGTTAAGGTGTGTGTTTTTGTGCTCTACGAACGTTAAGGGGACGAGGAGAACATTTTGAACATAAGTAAAGAGTGGAAGGGGATTGAAAAAGAAGAAAGGGAAGTGAAAAACATTAGCATGGAGTCACGGGGTGGGGCACTTCATGAAAGAAATTCACCTAGCCTGCTGAATGCAACCTTGAGGCCAAATCTGTCGCATGTCATGATGGCTTCCCTCGCGTGAAACCTAAGACTATTGAAGTTAAAATTACATAATCCCTTTTCTTTATTCAAGGCAAGTGTGATTAATATAGTTTCCTTTACTACAACTCTAAGTTGCTTTTGGAATTGAGCATATATAGTGCGTGGTTACCTTTGAAATAAACAGACTTCCCTGGGTTGACAATTTATGTAGCACTTGATTTTTTGAATCAATTAAGCAATTATAGTCACCAACAGACGTCATCTTGACCATATTCAAGGATGTTGTAAAAATTTTCCAAAGACAACGCCTTAAAAATATCAACTTGTTTATTGAAGCCTTGCCTAGTTAAGGGCAAGGAGTTGACGATTAAGTTGGGGTCTTGGAAGTCATTGGTCCTTTTAACTAAGTTTATTCTAAACAACTTTGTGAATAATTTTTCTTTCTTTGATATGGATTGTTCACATGACTAAACAATGAGATGCAGGTTCTTCACTTTTTTTGTCCAGCATGCATTTAATTGACCGATTTGATTTTTGGATGGGACATCTTGTTGTCTTCTTCTTGTTTCTGTCATTTTGTTGACAATGGTGCCAAAAGGAAGGACCATGTTTAAATAAAAATGTTCTTCATCTTTAACTCCGCCTGCAAATGTTCGAGAAAATTATGTGCCCTCGTTCCAAGGGAAGTCATGGTTTGTGATGTTTCCCACGCCTCTGTAACCAGTTCCACTCTTTTCTTGATATTATTCTCCACATAACCTCTACACAATGCGAGGAGGATGGAGGATCCTTTTAACTTGGTTGCAAGGGTAGCAGGCATGGCTATTGCCAAAAGATTGGCAAGAAATGGAATAGGAATCAAAGCCTCTTCCAATTCCTTTACCCGGTCCTTTAGTATGGAATTCTCATCCTTGATGCCACAAATGGAATCATCAAGTGCATCTACGGTCTCTATGTGAAGTTGACATATTTGGGATGGCCGCATGTTTGCAAGGTTAACCTCTGAATTAGATTTTCCTTTCTTATTTTTTACATCTTTTTTTTCAATAATCAATTTTTTGGACTGGCTGTAAAAAAATGATGTTGTGGAACATGAAGGATTCATCTTTGTCAAAATTTTCAGTATCAGATATGTCCATTGAATGACTATGTTGGATCATGTCTCCAGGATGATCAAGGTAGTAGAATACGCTATCCAGATCAGGCGTAAGTTCCATGTTCTCACTCTGAATTTTAGGCTCTTCCGCCTGTCCCACAATCTGTTTTCTCTTCTTATCTACTGGAATATTATGAGAACTATCAATTTTAGAGTGAGGAGGGTCTTTATCTCCTTCATTTGATGAAATCTAAGTTTCTTGTTGTTGTGGTGGGCCGTTGGAGTGATGCTCTGGGATGTCGTACTTTTGGGAGTGTTATTCGTCGATTGAACACTCTTCTCACTGGGGCCTTTTCCTTGTTTCTTGTACAATTTAGAGGTGTCTTGCTCGCTGAAATTAGAAGCAGGAGTGTTGTCACCAGTGTATCTATTTTCGATCAGGTTTTTTTTGAAAAAATAATTGTCGAAGCCAAGTGTATGTAAATGTTGTAAAAAAAAATTATTGGGGTCAAACCCACTTAGGCTTTCAGCATATCTTAGATTCAAGTTTCTAGAATGGGTTGCAAATTCGTCAATTTTGTTGACGTTGCTCAACACAAAGTCCTCAACTTTCCAAGGCAGAGGAATGAACTGTTTTTTTCTCTTCTCTTGGAGTAGATGCAACCAGTAGTTGTATCTATTCCAACATTTATGTAACAAACATTCTTTCCATAATGTGACATGGAAGGAGAGAAGGTTTTTCCCTGGAGCCAAAAACCCTTATCACAGTGTAATTATCCAAATGTTCAAGTGTCCCCTTCCTGTCCAAAAATATGGTTTCCTATTCAGATATTAGGGGAGCATCTTCTCCTAACAAAAAAACTTTGAAAATAGACACAAAACCATTAAAAACCTCATAAAAATAGTGGGAGGCCTTGTGCTTCCACAAGTCCTGGTACCAGAACGTTACTGGGTTGAATTCCTAGTTGACCTTCTTGGACAGAGACAATTTTGGAAACTGGCAGCAATGTGCTATCGCAAAAACTAAGTAGGATGACATATAAAATTTCTTCTCCTTTTTGAAGCTTGACAATTGGGAACAGGTTTCATGGGAAATTAGCTTGCCCCAATAGAAAATGGCTTGTTCCTTGATTGTGAAATACAAAATATAAAGAGCCATCTGGGAAATAGTTTTTCTAGACTCCTGTCCCATTATTATTGTAAACAACCAGGCAATTTCGCAGAATGGATTTATAAATGAACTAACCTGGAAGCTTGTGATATCTTCAGGAACTACCATCGGGTATTCCAAGAAATTGGGCAAGAGGTCCAACCCGTTATTATGCTTTTCTAGGAACTACTTGGAATATTCTCCTTTGAATGTCAATGTTGTCTTTGACAATCTTAACATCTGGCGGAAGAACTAAGGTGACAAAGAAATAGAAGAGAGGTCCCGTAGTGGAATAGTTTTTTTTTCTGAAATAAATTTTTTGGCGCACCAAAAGGCCAGTTCCTTAAAGTCAAAAACTTCAGGGACACAACCTACACGAGAAATTCCAGAGGTCCAAATTACTTCATTCTGGGTGGCAGGGGATGAGTAATAAGAATATTCCCTAGACCACTGGAAGTTCTGGTCCTCGTGCCTGAAGATTTTCATTGTATCTCCACAGAAATGTTGTCAAGCTGATGCCATAGGTTTATGAGAACGCTCATTTTCTCCAGATGATGGTTGAAATGAACAGTTGGAGGTGATAATATAACTCTCTGCAAAATGTTGGTTAAATTCTTATGAATGGGAAAGATCCTCGAGCCTTTCCCTGATTAATGACAATTTGTATGGGTGTTGCATGATGAACTGTTAGCAATAAAGCTTACATATTCCATATTTAGAAGTGCAAAGGTGGCAAGTACAGTGAAGAACAATTAAGTATTGGAGGTTTTGTGAATGTGCCAAGATGACGACGTGTGAACGACATTTCATGATTTTGAAATCAACACTCGGAAGGGATAATATAACCCTCCGTAAATCTTGGTTTAATGCATAGTAATAGGAGATCAACTCGATCCTTTCACCCATCAATGACAATCTATATGGTTCCTGCATGATGAGTTGTTAGAATTAAATGCCATTGATTGCATATTTAGAAATAATATAGACAAGTGCGAAGGTCACAAAGACGGGGAAGAGAAAGGAACGAATCAAAAGGTATGAAAAGCGGTCAGATGAGATTCAAAATAGGGTTACGGGGGATACTCAGGAAAGGTGAGTGTCCCATGGTCAAATTTTATGTATTGGAATTTTTGACTGCAAAACGTGTAAAACGGAAGAGAGCATGATGGGGCAGTTCAGCGGCCGGTTTGTATACTTGTGGAATTCGGGGAAAGTGGCTAAGTATGGATTATGGAAATGGTCAGTCGGACTCATTTTTAGAATAAAGGATTGAATATTTCATGAATGGACCAACCCAACGATGCGCAAATGACATTCCATGATGTTTGAAATTAACAGTCGGAAGGGATAATATAACCATCTAGAAATTTTTGTTTTATGCGTATTAATGGGAGATTTCCTCAAATCCTGGCAAGGCATTACCACTTGCTAATTGCATACTTAGAAATAAGATCTTATATATAATTGGTAATTTCTAATTGCAAAAGGGCACAGGCACATGAAACAAAGATTAGTAATTGGATATTTCTTGAACCCGCAAACCCAATGATCCGCAAAAGAAATTCGAAGAAATGACGAAGTATGGAAAGCGGACGGATGAGCTTCAAAATGAGATGAAAATAGTTCCACAGGAGACATGAGGACCTGCCGGTCAAATTGTATGTCTCAGAAGTTTTCAGTGAAAAATGTGTACCACGGAAGAGGGCAGGTGAGTGTTCGACAGCCAAATTTTATGTATCGAAATTTTTGACTGCAAAACGTGTAAAACAGAAGAGAGAATGATGGGGAAGTTCAACGGTCAGTTTGTATATTTGTGGAATTCTAGGATAGTGGCTAAGTATGGAATAGGGAAACGATTGGTCAGACTCATTTTCAGAATCGAGGATTCAATATTTCTTGAATGGACCAACCCGACGATGCGCAAATGACATTCCATGATGTTTGAAATTAACGCTTGGAAGGGATAATATATCCATCCAAAATTTTTGGTTTTATGCGTATTAATGGGAGATATCCTCAGATCCTGGTTTAGAATTAACGCTTGCTAATTGCATACCTAGAAATAATATCTTATATATAATTGCTAATTGCAAAAGGGCGCGAGCACAGGAAACAACAATTAGGAATTCGATATTTCTTGAACCCGCCAACCCAAAGATCGACGAAATAAATTTGAAGAAATGGCAAAGTATGGAAAGCAGACAAACGAGCTTCAAAATGGGGTGACAATAGTTCCACAAGAGACGTAAGGACCCAACAGTCAAATTGTATGTCTCGGAAGTTTTCAGTGCAAAATGTGTACCACGGAAGAGGGCATGATAGGTAGACTATAACACGGAAGATAGTATGATGTGAGTCTAGTTGTAAATTTGTATATCATGGAATTCAGGGTACTGTTTGCAGGTCATGGAACAATAGAAATGAAATCTAGAGCCCACCTATTGGGAATCCAAGGTCAGAGAAGTGGATGGGTATGGAATGGGGAAGCGGTCATTCGGTGTCGCAATATAAAAACATGAGTGAAAACGTGAACCCGCAAGTTGACCTACACACACAGCTAGACATTTTTGGAAAATAGAATAAGTGACGAGAATGATAAAGTTCAGGGAAAAGAGAAACATATATTTGGTTAAGTATAGAAGACATAAAAGAATGGCTAATATATTCACATATGTAATAGATATCCCATTTCCTGACCAGATCTTTTCTGCATGTTTCTGGAGAAGTTATATACTTATTGCATATACTTGGAAAGAAGTGCGAAGGTGGAGGGCACATAAAATAACGACTAGGAATAGGAAATTGTCTACGATCCGTGAAAGAAATTGCAAGAAATGCTCGTTGAAAGTGGTCTGACAGGTTTCAAAATAGGTTGACAAGGGTTCCTGAGGAAACATGAGGCCCCGACGGTCAAATTGTATTGATCGAAACTTTTGAGTGCATACTATGTAACACGAAAGAGGGGTGATGTAGGAATCCAGAAGATGGGCTCCAAGATAAGCTGGCAAGGGTTCCTGAGGAGACATGAGGGCCCGAAGGTCAAATTGTATTGATCAAAACTTTTGAGTGCATACTGTGTAACACGGAAGAGAGGTTGATTTAGGAGTCATGAACTCGCAAGTATGCCAACCTGCGTAGCTAGAAATTTTCAGAAAATGACTAAGTGACGAGAAAGATAAAGTACAGGGAAACGAGAAACGAGAATTTGGTTAAGTATAGAAGACGAAAAAGAAGGGGTAATATATTCACATCTGTAATAGATATTCCATTTCCTGGAAAGATCTTTTCTTCATGTTTTTGGAGAAGTTATATACTTATTGCATATACTTGGAAAGAAGTGCGAAGGTGGTAGGCACAGAAAAAAAAAAACTAGGAATTGGAAATCATTTGAACCTGCCAACCCGACAATCCGCAAAAGAGATTTAAATAAATGGCTCTAGAAAGTGGTCAGATGGGAATCAAAATAGGCTAACAAGGGTCCTGGAGGAGACATGAGGGCCTAACGGTCAAATTGTATTGATCAGAACTTTTGAGTGAATACTGTGTAACATGGAATAGGGCTGATGTAGGAGTCTGGAAGTCAATTTGTATATCTTGGAAGTGGGGGTGGGGTTGTTTGCATGTCAAGGGACACTGGAAGTGCAGTCTGCATGTCTAGGAATCGACAAGTGAAAAAATTTGCGTAAGTATGGAATTGGAGGTGCAAAAGAGATTCAAAGAAATGGAGAAATATGGAAGGCACACGCAGGGGATTCAAAATGAAGTGACAATAGCTCCCCAAGAGACATGAGGACTCGAAGGTCAAATTGCAGGTTTTGAAACTTTCGTGTGCAAACTGTGTATCAGGGAAGAAGGTATGATGTGAGAGTGAGAGAAAAAATTTGTATATGGCAGAGGTTTGAGTGTTGTTTGCAGGTCACAGAACAATCAAAGTTCAATATAGAGCCCAACTGTCTGGGAATTCATGATCTGAAAAGTGCCTAGGCATCGAATGGCTACTGGTTGGTCGAAGTCACATTTTCGAAAAAATGACAAAGTAATGAGAAAGAGAGAGTAGAGGGGAGAAATAAACGACAATTTGGCCAAGTATAGCAGAGGGAAAAGAAGGTCCAATATATTAAAATATGCAATAGATATTCCATTTCCTAGCAAGATATTTTATGTATGTTGTTGGAGAAGTTGTATACATATTGCATATACTTGGCAAGAAATATGAAGGTAGTGGGCACAGGAAACAACAACTAGAAATTTGAAATTTCCTAAACCCACGAACTCAATGATCGACCAATGAGATGTCAAGAAAGTGTGGAAAGAGGTCGGATGGGCTTTAAAATAGGGTGACGGGTTCCCGAGGAGCCGTAAGGCCCCGAGTGTCAAATTGTATATATCGAAAAATTTTGGTGCGAAATGTGTAACACAGAAGAGGGGATGATGTGGGAGTCCAGAAGTTAATATGCATATCACATAAGCTGGAGTGTTGTTTGCAAGTCATAGAACAATGGAAAGTGCAATTTAGACAAAGGGGAAGTGCTCAGTCAAAACACGTGAATCCGCCAACCCGCATAGCAAGACATTTAAAAAAAAAATGACTAAGTAACCAGAAAGAAAAACTAAAGGGGATAAAAGAGTGGGAAAATATAAAGGCAGAGGGGAATTTTCATCAGCGCAAATTGGTTTCAAACAAGCCCCATTGTTGTAAAACCATTAGTTTCTAGTAATTGTCACCAAATGCTTTGTTGAAGACTAGATTTTATTGCAACTTGTGGGAGTAAGTGTGTTCTTGATACATTCTTCCATGACTGTAACATATTAACTTAAGTATTAAAATTCTTGAATTATGGATTGTTAGCATTAAATATTAATAATTGCATGTCTAGAAACAAGAATGATGATCTTGTTGCAACATTGTGATTTGGTATTGCTATGTTCTATCTGCATTACGAATAAAATTGAGCATTGGTTTGAAACTTTCTGAAATTCATTTTTTGTTTGCATAAAATCTTGATGGATTGACACAATGCATTGTCATATAATTTTTGGTTGCTCCATTTTAGAAAAAATTACCTAAGAAAATACAATATCGAAGAACTACGAGACTACCGAACCATGCCAATGAGAATAGGTTTTAAATCTAGAAAAGAAGCAACAACCAAGACTTGAAGGAATTTTTTTTTAATAGTAAATCCATTAACAAAAAAAGAACATTGGGCACTGTATATCTATCCTTAGAAATTGGACCCAGTTCTTTGGGCCAAAACATTGAACATATATGCCACAAACACAGGCACATGATTTGCAACATGCAGGAGCCATCGAGATGCTCTTCAACATGCATACAAAACTGATTACCGTGCTTTTTTTTAGGAAATCCTTGCAGTATTCTCCTCGATGGATCATCATGTGGTAAAATTGATAGTTATCCGAATCTTTCTGTGAGGAAGAAGATGAAAAATGTTGTAGGGAAAATGGAATATCCCTTAACTGAAAGTTAGGACACACCAAGAAACTGCCTGTCCACAGTTGAAAACTTCAGGGACACAGGTTGCACATGCAATTCTAGAGGCCCAAATTAGTCCATTATGGGTGGAAAGAGATGATTAGTAGGAATATTCCTTGCACCAGTGGGAGTTATGGTCCTTATTCCCCAAGATTTTGATTGTATATCCAGAGAACAAGACAATTGTCCCGCAATTGAATAGTTTTTTGGCTTGAAATATATCTCTAGGAGAATCAATAGATCATTTCCTTACAGTGAAAGACTTCCACCCATAACAGACTAATTTGGACCTCTATAATTCCTACTTTCGATATGCAAAGAGGCTATTGCGTTCAACGTCAGTTTCTTTTCTGAAACTCCTTCTTTTGGTGTTGTCAGGATCACCATCATTGAGCCAGGAAGTACCATCCATTATGGTTGATTTCAATTTGGGCGCAGGAGTGGCAATAGTCTCTACATTTCCATCATCCATTTCCATATCATCGTCTATCAGATCATCTTCTTCCAGCTCAGAATCCATCGCATCAATCTTTGCACCAACCATCAATGCAACTGGGCAGGTTTTCTGAGTAGGCAGGGATGCCTTGGAATTCTTTGGCTTGAAATATATCTCTCGGTGTACCAAGGGACCATCTCCATTTTTTCTCTTGGGCAGAGGGAGATGAGTAGTAAGAATATGCCCTGGAATACTGGAACCTCTGGCCATCATGCCCGAAGGTGTTTACTGTATCTGGATAGAATTGCTACCATAAGTTAATGAGAATTATAGTTTTCTCCAGACGATGTTTGAAATGAAAATTGGGGAGGTATAATATAACCCTCCACAAATCTTGGTTTAATTTGTATCAATGGAAGATCTCCTCAAGCCTTTCGTTGTTCAATGACAATCTCCAGGGTCTGTGTGTAATGAGTTGTTACCATTAAAGCTTACTAATTGCATATTTAGAAAAAAGTGCGAACATGGCAGTGACGAAGAAGAGCGATTAAGAATTAGAGATTTCTTAAAGGTGCCAACCGAACGACGCACGAAAGAGACTGCATCATGTTTGAAATGAATACTTGGAAAGGATAACACTCTTCTTCTCAAATCTTGGTTTAATTCGTATTAATGACAAATATTCTCCACCCTTTCGGACATTAATGACAATCTTAACGGTTCTTGCACGATGATCTACTAACATTAATGATTAATAATTCCATTTATATGAAGATGTATGAAGGTAGCGGCGATGGCGAAGAGTGACCAAGCATTGTACATTATGTCCACTCGCCAACCCATGAAAAAGATTCCAAGAAATGCCCAAGTATGGAAAGTGGTCGGGTGGGTTACAAAAAAAAGGGTCACAAGATATACCCAGGAGACGTGAGGGGATGATGGTCAAATTGTATGTCACAGTGACAGATTTCAGCCATTAATTTATATATCACGTAATTTCGGGTGCTATTTGTATGTAGGGGAACAATGGAAGCACAATGTTGAGCAAGCAATTTGTATATTATGGAACTTCGTGTGCTATATATAAAAGCATGAGACATTTAGAAAAAAGGACACATTCAGAAAAAGTACCAAGTAAAAAGAAAGAGAAAGCAAATGAGATGAAGGGGAATTTGTTTTCTAATTTGTAAATCATGGAAGTTCGGGTGCTATTTGCAGGCAATGGAACAATGGAAACACAATGTTGAACCCGTCTATTCAGGAACCCACGATTCAAAAAGTTTGCTCAATATGAAAGGGGGAAGCGGTCAGTCGAGCTGGTGATATAAAAGTAACAATGGAAATTTGAAGACGTGAATCTGCCAACTTTCACACCTAGGAATTTTCCAAAAAAGGAGTAAGTAACCAGAAAGGGAAAGCAGAGGGAAAAAAGAAAGCATATGGTAATTTTCAAAAGCGGGCATTGCTGTAAGAAAGCCCCATTGATGGTATTAACAGTATGAAGTGCATTAAAAATGTTAACAGGTTCTTCAATCAAGGAATAGATATAGCAAGTGATGTTTATAGTTTCTAGGTTCTGTTTGTATAAGAGAAGCGTCGAAAAGTTATAAGAAAATCAATTTTGGGATGTTTAAGTAAAGTTTTTGTACCATTAGCTTCTGCAAGTATAAAAACAACGAATTTGAATTTTAATGTCCTCTCATTCATATTATTGTTCCATTTGACTTCACATAGTATATATTCTTTTATTTCAAATTATTAGATAAAGGGGAATTTGTTTGCTAATTTGTAGATCGCGGAAGTCTGGGTGTTGTTTGTAGGTGACGGAACAATGGAAACGCAGTGTTGAATCCACCTATTCAGTAACCCGCCTATTCGGGAACCTGCGATCCAAAAAGTTTGTACAATATGAAATGGGGAAGCGTTGGTTGGGCTGGTGATATAAAAGTAAGTGGAAATCTAAAGACGTGAATCCGCCAACTTCCGCACCTAGACATTTTCCGAAAAAATGAGTAAGTAACCAGAAATGGAAAGAAGATGGAAAAAAAGAAAGGGGATGGCAATTTTTGGAAGCGGTAATTGGTGTAAGAAATCCCCATTGATGGTCTTAACAATAACTATGAAATTTATTAGACATGTGAACATGTTTTTCAATCAAGGAATAGATACAACGAGCCATACTTATAGTTTATAGGATCTGTTTGTATAAGAGAAGCTTCGAAAAGCTACAAGGAAATCAATTTTGGGATGTGCAATTAAAGTTATTGTACTCTCAGCTTCACCGCAAGTATTAACAATGACGAATATGAATTTTCCAAAAAAAATGAGTAAGTAACTAGAAATGGAAAGCAGATGGGAAAAAAAAAAGGATGGCAACTTTCGAAAGCGAGAATTGGTGTAAGAAAGCCCCATTGATTGTGTTAATAGTAACTATGAAGTGCATTAAACATGTGAATAGGTTCTTCAATCAAGGAATAGATATAGCGAGCCATACTTATAGTTTCGAGAATTTGTTTGTATAAGAGAAGCATCGAAAAGCTACAAGGAATTAGTTTTGGGGTGTAAGTAAATTTATTGTACTGTCAGCTTCACCGCAAGTATTAACAATGACAAATTTTAATTTTAATTTCCTCTCGTTCATATGATAGTTCCATTGAAATTCACATAGCATATATTCTTTTATTTCAAATTATTCTAGGATATTAATTTTGCTAGGTTCATCGATCAAGGAAAAAGTGTTAAAAACAAGATAAAGGGGAATTTGTTTGCTCATTTGTAGATCGCAGAAGTTCAAGTGTTGTTTGCAGGTGGCACAACAATGGAAACACAATGTTGAATACGCGTATCCGGGAACCCACGATCCAAAAAGTTTGTTCAATATGAAATTGGGAAGCAGTTAGTCACGCTGGTGATATAAAAGTAAGTGGAAATATGAAGATGCATATCCGCCAACTTCTGCACCTAGACATTTTCCAAAAAATGAGTAAGTAACCAGAAACAAAAAGAAGAAGGAAAAAAGAAAGGGGATGACAATTTTCAGAAGCGGGAATTAGTTTAATAAATCCCCATTCATGGTTTTAACAACAACTATGAAGTGCATTAAACATGTGAACAGGTTCTTCAATCAAGGAATAGATACAATGATCCATGCTTATAGTTTGCAGGATTTTCTTGTATAAGAGAAGCCTTGAAAAGCTACAATAAAATTTACGGTAGTCCATGGTTTTAATAAATAATTATACATACTAAATATGTACTTTTATAAAGTAGGGACATGAGATTTTATAAAGCATGTATGGATTCCTCATTCCATACTTAGCCACTTTTTGGATCGTGGGTTCTCGGGCTAGTGGGCTCAAAATTGGGCTTCTATTGGTCTGTGACCTACAAATAGCACCCAGAGTTCCGCGATATACAAATTGACAGGCGGACTTGTGGGCTGACTAGCTCAACATTGCATTTCTATTGCTCCATGTCCTCCAAACAGCACTCGAAGTTCCGCGATATACAAATTGATAGACAGACTCTAGGGCTGGCAGGCTCAAGATTGCGATTATTTACGGATGGTGATCCATATCAACTATCTAACATTATCTAAAAAAATTATTTCCAAATATTAAATTATTAATATTAAATATTGATATTGTACAATTTAATTACATAAAATTATTAAAGGATGTTAAATCTCTTGTTTTAAAAAAATTGAAGTAAAAAAAACAAAGATTTTTTAAATTCTATCACCGCAAGTATAAAAACAACGAATTTGAATTTTAATGGCCTCTTGTTGATATGATAGCTCCATTGGACTTCGCACGGTATATATTCTTTTTATTTCAAATTATTCCAGGAGATTAATTTTACCAAGTTCATCGATCAAGGAAAAGTGTTAAAATGAGCCACATACTATATTTGCATCACAGAGCTTATATTAAAGAGCAAAGCATGTCATATATAGTCTTTAATATCATAGAAAAACTGCAAAGATCCTGAATGTATTATTAATTTTCCAGAATGAAGCATACAACCAAGAGCCAAGTAAACACCAAACAGATCGCAAGCAAGATCCCACAAGGTTCCATAGAGCAGCATGCATCGATCTTTGCATCAAACAATTTGATATATAAAGAAAAAATGTCATGGAATTGGTTTTCTCTTACATCTGGTATATGTTCCCACAAGAAGATAACCAAGCCCATGGGATATGAACAAAAGTCTGCCAAACAGAAGACAACACAAAACCAGCGGAGCTTCGCTACTGCACGCTAGCTATAACCAGATCTCAAAATGGGGAACAAGAAAGTTATCAATTACTATTTTACCATTAAGCAATATCACTATGGAATTTTTTTTCTGATAGTGCCATGGTCTATGACTACCAATTTTAAAAATGCCAAATTTCCAATATTATTGGAAATTTCTGATGATTCTGCCCAGATGAGCAAGTTATTTCGATGGTTCAAAGGATGGACTCGAGTTATTTATAGTTGGATACTTTTTATGGGGTTTGTTTTCATGATTCCCATTTTTGGACCGAACAATCTTATGCGCATGCAATCTCTATAGCAAGATCTAAAAATCTCAAGATGATGTTTCAATCCATGCCGAGTCCTTTTTTTTTCAATTAGGGCATCAAGAAAATGCATATACCATACTATAAAGGTATAATTAGAGACAAATTTTTATTTTATTTGGGCACCCAAAAGAAAATTACAGAAATCATGTCATGGCTAAATAGTTGAAAAAAAATTGTCCAACTTGTGCACCCGAAAAACGTGCAAGCTCCTCCATCAAAGCCACAACTAGCTACCATGTTTTTTATTTATTTGCACACCGAAATAAATATGCAAAATCCTCACTGGGAGATGCAAAAAAACATCAAAATAACAACATCAATTGCATTTGTAATTAGATTCTCAAGTAATCGAGTCTAACGAACATTCATCTGGGTGTTGAAGAAATATTGTAGAGACACATTGTAAAATTCTTATTGGGAGATGCAAGAAAAAATCAAAATAACAACATCGATTGCATTTGTAATTAGATTCTCAAGTATTCGAGTCAGACGAACATTCATCTGGCTATTGAAGAAATATTACAGACACGTGAAATATTTCCGTTTCCTGCCAAAGCTTGATATGTTTTTTTTTCTTCAACTAATATGCAATATTGCATTGTCCTCATTTAAGGTAAATTTTCTATGTATCCGAAAGTCGCGCAGCATGTAGACACTGCTTGCGTTTTTCTGTAGGTATGCTTCATACAACAATTAATTCTATTAACCCATGAAGCACATCTTGTAACAAAGGATGCCTAATTGTACAATACATGGTTGTGTTTCCCACGGTTCGGATGGAAACATTGAGGCAATGTCCATATATATATGGACATTTTTCACTGCATTGCAGACAATCAATCATATCATCACTTATCAAAGTGGAAGCAGAAGCAAGAGAGTTGCATTTCTCACATACAGGCTCAAAGGGAGTCGAGTACACACTTGCTGCAACCAAAACAACTTCAACCTGGAAACGTGAGAATAAGAATTAATACATTGAACAATATAATATACAACTGCACCCCCAATAAATAAATAAACCGTAGAAAATTGGTGAAGGCTATTTGTATGAGCAAAGTGAGGATGAATCTGTAGATGTATACACACAATAGTTGTAAAGCTAGTTAGTTTCTTCATATCATATTCTATGTTTGCTCTCAACTCTATTACAAATGTTGCTTGGGTTTTCCGAAATATCCTTTCTCTGACACCCCTTTTCTTGGTTATATTTTTGAAGAGCATAAGTGGAAATTTCCCTTTATGCAATTGTTATTCCATTGACGAAAACAAATTTGAATAGGTATCGAACAATTGCAACTGCAACATGGAACATTGCACTATTTGTATAACTTAACCAAGATACATGGACATGCGGAAGTAAAGAACAAAAATGGATATGGAGAACAGTACCATTGCTTTGTCGTTGTCTGAATATCCATATTTTATATGTAGAATGTGTTGCGATCCAAGTTTTCTCGCTAGTGTGACAGTTGCGCCAATGGTTCCGATTGAGTAAATTTCATTGCTCTGTGCAAGTTGGTTAATAGTTGCGTCCGAGACGAAACGATATTCTAAACAAACAGTAGGAATTTTTTCCACAATACTTGTTTCGTTGAGTGAAATAATCCAATCACAATCACCACGATCATATACTGTTTTGGGAAATATATTAAAATTTGTAATGGATATCCCATTACCTGACAATATCTTTTTTGCATGTTTCTGGACAAGTTGTGTAGGAATAGTCAGTGTGACTGTCATCATGGCTTCCTTGTCTATCATGTCAACATGCATAATGGATCTAGTTTTTTTTTCCTTTTCCAAGTAGGTGCTATAGACGACCATTATGTCCCTAATGAACACTTGTCAAGTTCGGCAGCTGTTCAAGCTCTCTATTGATACTACTTTGGGTGTTACAAGTTTAGAATAGGTGACAATTTTTTAACAGGAAAAGTAAAGTGAATGGCAGTGTGCATTATTTTTTTGTTTTCTTTTTTTCCTGGCATAAGTTTACAAGTATACACACAACTTGAATGAACTATGGAGCCATAGTTTTGCAACTAGACCTCTTAGTTTGCGGAACCTGCACTATGATTGGTGTCTCGCTTGTACTTGTTGATACTTCTTGTGAATACAAATCATTTATTGCAGATGACATAAACATATTCACCATGCCATAGATGAATAAATAGTTGAGGCTATTTGTTTGGTAAACATACTAGGAACAAAATGTATGCATCTTTACCTTTGGCCTTGTTGGTCTGCTGATGTCTGGGATGACTGACTGCTCATGGCCATATCACTAGTCCAACTTTTTCTGATGCAAGCATGTGTAGATGAACATCAGAAGGACTAAACAAACATATGCATTGTGTATTGTCCATAATAGTTCTTAATGTCACATATAGGGTGGAAGAAGATGGAATACAAAATAGTGTGTCAAGGGATACTCAGGAAACATAAGGACTCGAGGGTCAAATTGTGTGTCTTGAATTTTTTGACTGAAAAAAAGTGTAACAATAAATAGGGCGTGATGGTGGGGCATGGCAACA
>SNQJ01S0012018.1:185842-198749 GCA_010110895.2 Picea sitchensis
TATATATCACAAAATCTCGGAAGCCAGGGGTGCAATCTTGAACCCGCCAGCCTGGCACCCACAATCGACAAAGTTGGTAAGTATGGAATAAGGTAGAAGCATGACCATAAAGGTGAACCTGTGAGTCCGACAACCTGAGGACCAAGGCATTTTCAGAAACATGACTATGCAGAGCAATTAGAAAGCAAAAAGGATAATAGAAAATGGAAAAAGTAGAAATGGGGAGGACACAAAGGCCCATTGTTGCCAAATCATCTTTTTCTAGTCTAATATTATATGCCCCCACCCACTTTGTATATTTAATTTACTAGCACAGTTGGTATACCTTTTCGAAAATTGTACCACAGAACCCTCTGTTGTTACATAGAAGAATTCATCTTTCTATCCAACCAATCTCTTTCTTTCAAGGTAGCAACGCCAAATATACAATGGAAATGAAGGCAAGTTAGTATGAAGAAAGACATGTAAAATAAAGAAGTACAACTCTATTTATTTCAATGCAACAACAAACAAAATACAATTCACATGAGAATAAGCAGAAAGATATGTAGTATACACATACAGAAAAAACAGTGCAAAGTAGTAGAAAAAGCACAACAAATACATAGACAATAAATGAAATACTCAACACTAGAATATGAAATAAGAGTATAGGTATGGACCTCTGTAACTCCTCGTCTACATTCATGCCAAAGAGTCCTTCATCCTCTCCAGCCATTCTGTTTGTTTAAATGTAGCAATGTAGGAAAAATACAATGGGGATGAAGGAAGTTAGTATGCAGGAAGACATGTAATGAAGATAAGTTATTATGTAGCAAGGTATGCAACATCTACATACAATAAACTAGGTGAACACATATACAATCAATAAATAAAATACAAAACAACAGAATATGAAATAACAATACAAGCATGTACCTTTGTATCTCCTCTTCCACCGCTATAGTCAAGACTCCATCGTTTTCTCCAACTATTTTGTTTATTTGAATGTGGGAATGCACAAAATACAATGAACATGAATGGAAGCCGGTATGCACCGGAGAAAGAGTAATATGTACATACAGTAAATGAGAATCAACGAATAGAATAAAAGATAGGCAGAAACATAAACCTTTTCTTTTCTCCATCCATGGCTGTAAATATATAAAGTCTTTATGTGCCCAAAATATATTACAAACCACAAAATATTAAGAAACTGCATGGCCATAGCTAAACATTTTTTGTTTTCCGTGGCAAAGTATCCAGATATGCTTCCAGACATAGAAATATAATTTTGCAGTATCTTTGGTGTACATATCATATCTCAAGTACAAGGCAAATTGGATCGTGGTCACACCAGTCTGCGTAGAGGATAAATAATATGTATTGTGATATGGGCACATTCCACCATATATGGTTTATAAGTGCAACATGCACATATTTTATTTTAACAAAAAAACAATGGATATTGCAATTGCACATGTAGTTGTCCAATTATTTTTTATTCCACTATTTTCTATCATGTCAACACTGAAGTATCAACAAAATTTTACAGCAAAACAGATCTTGACCTCGCTAGACACGAAAATAACACAACTGCAGGTCCACTTGCGGGTGCAGGGTCCGAACACCGTAAAGCACCCAAATAATAATAATAATAATAATAATAAAATAGCTCCAACTGTCGACGTACAAACCCAACCCTGCAAAGCTGAAGTAAACAAAAGAAAACAACAAGCACCAAACCAACGAACATGCCCAACTGCAACCCTAGGGCCCCAAACTCGTAAACTTGAGCCAAACAACAACAACCAACAATCGACGAACTAACGAACAAGCAACAACCACCGAACCCGTAAACAACATATGTATCTCCAACGATTACAAAACTACAACCAAAGCACAGAAAGAACCAGAAACATATGAGGAGCATGCCAATAGAAATAAGCAAACATTCTTACTTGCAAACTGCAAACATTGAACATCAAAGAAAGAATAGAAAATGAAATTATGGCATGGAAACTTACTCTGAAACGATGAAAGGCAGAAGCGCAGTCAAATTGAACCAAACAACAACAACTAGCAATCGACGAACCAACGAAAAAGAAGCACCCACTGAACCAGTAAACAATGTATGTAGCTTCAACGATGACAGAATTGCATTCTAAGACTGGAAGAAGTATGAAACATATAATGCCTATTCAACTGGCGGTAGACAACAATATTGTCCAAATTCACTGCTGTATGGAAAATTTCTACGAAAAATGTACTCCGAGAAGCCTATTTAGATAAACATTTAAGACTGTTAGGTTGTCTAAGGGCCTCGTGGTATGCAAACATTTAAGCTGTCAGGCCTATTTGAGGACCTTGCGCCATGTAAACATTTACGTTGTCAGACCTATTCAAGCACCTCAAAAAAAGTGTCAATGATATAAACCTTTGGCATGCAAACATTTCAATACAAATACAAAAGAGTAATAATAATAGCACAAATAAATAAAAAAATAATGTTTTTAGTTCTGTAGTTCGAACAATAGAACGTTATAAACTTTGGAATTATCGATCAATTTAAACTTTGGATATCTAAACATTTCAACGTGAATAGTACAAATAAAAAAAATACCGTAAATGATAAAACTTTGGATATGGCAAGATATAATGCATTGGGAATAGCGAAGCTGGCAATAAGACCTCAAATCTACCATCCAATCAGATCATGACATATATGAGTTTTTTTGTTATATAAAAGATAATGCTTTTTGTTCTCTATATCATACCTTTAGCAAGGATTAATAAGTGTCATATTTCATGTTTTATGTTTTTCATTTAATTGAAATCACCAACTAACAAACAAATGACTAAACATAATTAACCATTAAAATAATGTAATATTAAAACATATTTTATTTTTTTAAAGTGTTAAATTTGGAATTGATAAATGTGAAAGTATTACATTATTGTAAACAACCGCCAAAAAAAAGTTTTGAAAATTCGATACATACTTTTATGCCTTGGGTGAAGTTAGTTCATTCTTTCATTAAACGAGATGTTTTAAATTTGTTTAATATACAGGGGGTTTAGTTTAAATTTTTAAATTGAGCTTGGATGAATATGACAGTCCATTAAATTTAGAATCGTAGTTTTAATATTTTATAATTAGCTGCGAGTATATATAATTACTCATTTCCACATTTTGGAGGTATTAACTGATTTATCTGTTTTAAATCATTTAAATAATTAGTCCAACCACTTAAACTTGTGGCTGATGAATGTCCAGAGGCTGCCAAAACTTTGTTGGTCATCACGCTGAACGCCAAAGCACTCATAGTGTTGTCTCCATACTCCACCATAGCTTATACTTGACAAGCAACTCTAATGATTAACCCATACATTAAATTTCACACACATTACATATAATTTTAATTAAAAGACTAATTAATCTAAAAGTTTTGAATAAATAAATATAAACTTCTCGTCNATGTTTTTCATTTAATTGAAATCACCAACTAACAAACAAATGACTAAACATAATTAACCATTAAAATAATGTAATATTAAAACATATTTTATTTTTTTAAAGTGTTAAATTTGGAATTGATAAATGTGAAAGTATTACATTATTGTAAACAACCGCCAAAAAAAAGTTTTGAAAATTCGATACATACTTTTATGCCTTGGGTGAAGTTAGTTCATTCTTTCATTAAACGAGATGTTTTAAATTTGTTTAATATACAGGGGGTTTAGTTTAAATTTTTAAATTGAGCTTGGATGAATATGACAGTCCATTAAATTTAGAATCGTAGTTTTAATATTTTATAATTAGCTGCGAGTATATATAATTACTCATTTCCACATTTTGGAGGTATTAACTGATTTATCTGTTTTAAATCATTTAAATAATTAGTCCAACCACTTAAACTTGTGGCTGATGAATGTCCAGAGGCTGCCAAAACTTTGTTGGTCATCACGCTGAACGCCAAAGCACTCATAGTGTTGTCTCCATACTCCACCATAGCTTATACTTGACAAGCAACTCTAATGATTAACCCATACATTAAATTTCACACACATTACATATAATTTTAATTAAAAGACTAATTAATCTAAAAGTTTTGAATAAATAAATATAAACTTCTCGTCGAAAAATTACTTGAAACAAACAACATAAATAGATCATAAGTTATTACTCAACGTACAACATAACCAAAGAAGGAAAGTGTACACTTGGAAAGTAAAATTCTAAAAGCAAACGTCAAATGTTGAAGACTTCGTCTTTAAAAAGTCAAACTTGTATTTAACCCATCATTTTCTTGAATTTCTTATTTACTTAGAAACAGGAAAAGGTTCCATCCTTATATTCCATAATCGAACAGGAAACATGAACGGCTTTGGAATTTAGAAAATTACCTTGATGTAACAAGTATATATAGTTTCCATTTACAGAAACAATCAAACACTAAATAGTATACATGTAATGATGTTAAGATAGCTACAAGTTAAGAAAAAAAAAAAAAAAAATAGTTAAGAATAGTTGTTATAAACATAATAATAAAAGTTATGGATTACAAAATTTGAAATAATTATCATTATTAATATAATAAAATAATAAATATCACTGAATAATTTTGGATTTTCTTTTTTAAATAACGATGATTAATATTTTTAAAATGAAATAAAATAGAGCTTGTGAGAGGTTAACACTCATGCTTTTTCTTATTATCAAGGTTAGGAAGACATTAAAAATGCATATGAGAAGGTATTTAAATGTGGATTCTCAAAAACCAAATATAATGAAAAAATAAGTGTGCACTAACCTATTTTCTAGCTTCATCAAAACTAAAACAATTTACATCACTGCAATGGCAATTTAATATTAATGAGCTTTACTTCTTTGGATAGTTGCATGCAAGTTCTGAATTCTTGATCTTTTCTTCCCTTTCAACCTTCACTTTTCAACTTATAAAATGTGATACAATGTATTATGCATGCAACCAACATTCAAATTTAAAAAAAATGTTATTATAATATATTATATATTATAATATATATTGTTATTATATTATATTATATATTATAATATCTATTATTATTATATTGTCTCCTATAATATATAATATATAATATATAATATATATATATATATATATATATATATTAATTAAAAATGGAGAAAAACCAAAATTTAACCACTGATCTATGTACAGGATATGAACACTACAAATAAGTACATGTAATCTGCCAAAATAATTGAAAACAAAAAATATTATTAGAAACAAAAAAATGATATCCTTTCATTCTCATCCTGTATGCTTGCCGGAAGGATCAGGAAGTTGATCAGTTGGACATCCAGCCCTCGTGTGGTCTTGACTGGAATTGTGGATGGAAGAAGTCGCGTTTCTTGGATAGGGTAATCATATAGTACTTTTAGTCTTTTTAATAAAAAATGTTTTTTAATTTTGTAATAATTTTAATCATAGAATTTTGTATTAATAATCCTAGATTTATTTTAAAAGGGTTTTAATAATTAGATTGGTAAAAGAATCTTATTTATTATTAAATATATTTTATTCTTCTACATATCAATTAGTTTTTATTTTTCAGAAATCAGGAAAATATTTGGATCACAAAGATCATTTATTTGACATCCCAACCAATTGAACTACAACCATTTTAGTTATTTCAAATATAAATTTATTTCCAAAATAAAATTAAACTTTATAAAGTAAAAAATAATGATTTTTAATTATATTAAAGAAAAATGTATTAATTTTGGATTGACTAAAACTCTGAGGTGACCTTGATTTAGCAATTTTACATTTTATCCTCAATCCTTTCCTATTAAAAAAAAATATTAATTACTAGCAAATTTGTATACCTTGCTGTAAATTTTGTGGTCAATTTCAATAATGTTTCAATGACAACCCATACAATAATGACCATCAAAAACTTGTATAATTTGTACACACAATAATGGTCATCAAAAACTTGTATTAACTAGCATACCAATTGGGGTGGTTATGTTGTTTAAAGATCACGAAAAAAAAAAATTAGATGAAACATGGAAAATTCCTTACCTTAGAGAAGTGTGTTTTGTGAAACAACCATGCATATGTTGTTTTCCATAAGTTAGGTAGTTCGAAAGATGGTTTTTTCTCTCTTATCATTTCCAATGCCACCACCCCAATGCTATACATGTCATACCTCTCTAGCGCCTCTATAATGTAAAACCTATCATAACTCAGTTGTCAATTGATAATGAGGACAATAATTATTGGTTGTTATCTACGAATGTGGGCTGGCTTATCACCAATATTACCAATATTTAAAGAAAACCACACCACTTGAAATGACTCGTTGGTGGTTTGTAAGGGGGAAAACCTCCACTCTTGCTAGAGGCCTCTAGGTTTTGGGTCATTAATGTATTTTTAAGTCGAACTCCAAGACCAAAAGACAATTTCAACCTGGATAGTCTTTGTGAGAAATGAATTGTTCCTATGGTCATCTTCATGGCTACCTTCAATGGCGTTATCTGCTTTCTAGTAGCATCTAGCCTTAGTCCCACATATGAAACGAGATGCTACCCTGATTGTAGTTTAAACTTTTTCCTAGGAGGTATTATTCATGTAAAGTTATGTAACTAGAGCATTGTATATAACAATTATTAAAGTAATTTTGAGTATCATTGTCCTTCATTACTTTGAGAGACAAACCACCTTGACATCAAATGAATAATGACTGAGTGAAATACGATGCCCATGACTTTGTTGGGTTGTGGTGTGTGGATCCCAACTATAATAAATAAAGTCATTGATTAGGTGGTGGTTGTTTCTTTGGATTCTTTTCTTCATCTTCATATGGCTCTTCACCATTTGGCTTGTAGCCAAACCAAACACGAGAGACAATGCTCTAGACAAAATTTCATCTACCCCAATTTCAACCTTTGAGCATTTGCTATGTTAATACCATGCAAACCAATTGATCTATCAAACAATATCTATAGTAATAAGTGATTCCTTTGTTCTAGTACGATATTATAAGTAGTTTCTACAAGAAACATGAGATTTTGACTCTATGTAGATATTTCGAGGCAGTCACAACACTAGTATAATTTTTTTCTTTTTTCCCACTCAAAGATTATAACTAAGAAGTTGAAAAGGTTTGCAAAATATGAACAATCAAGTTAAATAGTACAAACAAAATAACATGGCTTAAAATTGGATCCATAAATCTCATGGAATACTTCCATTAAATGAGTAGATGATAAAATTAAGATAGAATGTTAAGATGTAGAAACCAAAGTTCAGTGTACTAACTAACTATGTCAAAGTTCCCTTATGAGGCCAACTTATAAGAGGGACTATGACATTTAGGCCATGGAAATTTCAATAACAAGTTTATAATGTGCTTATGATGCACATTTTTTTCTTAATTGGTAGAACTATTTGTTTATTTAATTTTATTAATTTTAATTTTCAAAATTATTTTTCAAAATATTAAAAACAAAAAAATATATTGAACATGACATGATTTTGTGTTTTCCAACATACCAAATATAATGCAAAATATTTCCGTTTTGTGTTTTTCAACATATAAAATATAATGCATAATATTTCCATCTCAATTGAATTGTGTGGGTAAAAGAAAATAATGAATTATAGTGATAAACTAGGGATTGTAACTTAAATTATGAACATGACATGGTTATGTGATTTGCAACAAATAAAATATAATACATAATATTACCATGGAAAACACTAATTTTTGTAACGACGGGTCACATGCACTAATTTAGTCATTAATTTAGTTAATAATTAAAGTATTATTTCAAAACAAAATATGGCATTATTTGGTCAAGTGCAATGATTGAATGTGGCTGGGTCTTTTACATTTTTGTAGACAAAGATTTGATAAATCTTGCGATATTTTGTTCACTGCCATGTAGTGTGTGGAGGGTCATCCATGGACAGAGGACTCATTGTCAAGATAGTGACCGATACATATAAATGGAAACAACCATGGGAGGATCGGATGGAGGCCAAAGCATCATGGAACATGTTGAAACAAAAAAAACTGCCTAGGCAGACCCATATTCGAATCCTGGACTGATCAAATCCCACGTACATTCCTTCAATTCCCTTCATGGATATAAGAAAACTGAAAAATGGACACAATATTAACGCAAATCCAGGAGAATATGCTCTCCAATGATGCCCTACGCTAGCTAGGCGCTCTCTTGCAAGCCTTGCAACACTCCCCCATGGGCAGAGACATATCCTCTATAAAGGAAAGGAAACATCGAAATGAATTTGGGTGGTTATTTTGTTTAAATACTATGAGATTTTGTTTTGGGGAGGATTGGAAGATGTTTCAACAAAAGGTCGTGTCTCAATCAAATTTCATATACTTGGTGATTTGGTTGATCCCCAAATACACTTCCATTCCCGACTATAACTATATATTGGGCTTCCAAACTTTTTAAGTTTGAATGCCACTCACAACATGGGAATTAAATATTTTGTTTAAGTACAGGACCTTATAGATGTTCTAATATATTCTTTTGAATGGAGCTACAGGCCTTTTCCTTTGATTCAAAGTATTGCTTCAAATGGATAAAAAACCCTTTTTATGTAAATTTGATATATTACCTTCGAATAAAACCAATGACCTTTGTTTTATTTTTTCCAAGTAAAATGGCATCCTTTTATAAGACCTAACTATCATTTTTTCCAAGTAAAATGGCATCCTTTTATAAGACCTAAGTATCGAGGATTGCACCTAATAGCTTATCAAGGTTTTTAAGAGATTGTTGATAAATAAACTATTATAAATTAAATAAAGAAAAAACAAAAAAATAATATAATATTGATTGAAAATTTGAAAATGATTCTACCTATATAAAATGTGCTCTCTAAAATCGGAATTTATATTTAAAAGTTAAAGCCTCTTGAGATATTTTGACCTTCACAAGTGGAAATGCACTCTTGTAAAATATAACGTGTCATATAAAGGAAAATAAACTTCATGGGTTTTGAAATGAAAAAGGTAAAATAAATGGTCTTTTCTTTTATCGATTTTCATTTTTCCAAATAGAATGGTGAGCCTTACCCTTAAATGTTAAAGTGTGTATTTTTCAATACAATTGATATCACATCAAAAAATTATTGATCATTAAACATAAAAAGTAATTCATTTAGATGACGGACTATATAATCATAGTTTTGAATATTTCCTAAGGGCATAACGCCAAGTAACACAACATTCTAAAGGGCATAAAGCCAAGTATATAATCCGTGTTGGAATAAACGACATAATGCCAAGTAACACAACACTCTAAAACCTTCATAAGTTAGGTTATCCGCTCCATGAAAGGCATTTAATGCTATAAAAAACCTAACACTTGAGAACCTTCATGAGAATCAGAGACATTGATCAACACAACCGCCTATAAACCTTCATGGTGAATCAGAGCCATTGATCAACACCACTTCCTGTGAGGAGTGACAACACAGAAGGGGTTTCATATTTAGTAATAATGACAGACAGAGAAACTGCACGAGATGATGACATATTTGTTTTCTCTCCTGTACAAACAAACTTCAGTGCCTTTAGAGGAGCTTGGGAAGTTCAAGTAGAAGGTATTTGGGTTTTTGAGGGATAAACCATTGGAAGTAGAAGGCTTTGGACTAGTGAAGGTGAATTTGGAAGGAGACTAATCTCCAACCATTGTCCATTCAAACAGGGCCTTGGGTGATCAATTTAATGGAATCATAGAAGCGAAAGGATTGAGGGGAGCGATAATAGTAATGATGACTTGAGGAGGCCTTGTGAAAATATCAATGTAATAGAGAAGAATTAGTCACAACCATGACTGTTTGTTCCATTAAAACTAATGACTGCTATTCGAAAACCAAGAAGAAATACATAAAATAAAACTAATGAGTGTTATTCAAAAACCAAGAAGAAATACAGAAAGAATTTAATATAATTTTTCTTTTACCAGAATCGAGAATTATGCAACCTCGAACGATCTCTGTTGCTCCGACCTAACGTACTCCACTCTCTGCTAATTGAGGATTGGGGTCTGGAACGAGATTTGTGCCTGGAGGATATCAAATATCAAATTGGATTGGAAATTCCTGGTTAGTCGTGTTGAATAGGTCATTCCAAAGTGGCTTTTTTTATTATCTGAATCACTAAACAACAGTATTATGTTGTGATTCTGTTGCAGGGACATGGCTGAATTTTTAGGGCTATCACCGCCCTTGTTTCCTTCTTTTTAGGGTTATCACCGCCCTTGTTTCCTTCCAAAACAAATTGACCCACAACTGGTGTTATAGAAAGATTTTCCTCACCCTATGCAATCTTGCACATAAGGCCTTTTTCCATTTCCATATGCAGAATTATCATCCCTGTCTGTAAATCCCAGAGATAATATATTTTTTCCACATGTACGCACCTTGCCTACTATACACCATGCGTATACGCAGGTTGCACCACAAAAACCCGCGTACATCGCGATTTGTGCCCCAAAATGCAAATTAGTGTCGGGTTTCCATGTCACGACAAGAGATCTATTATCCTTGGCCTTGCTTATACTAGAAACGTTCCGAATCGACCCTTCAGTTCCATTTGAAGGCTATAAATGAGCCAATTATGAGCTATGGAAAGGAGGAGAAATAATTCAACTTTGAGAGAAAAGTTACTCTGGAGAAATTATTTACTTCATATTGAGTCTGCATCCCTTTGTCCTTTAAGTCTGAACACGGTGTTCAACCCCCAAGCTCTTCCCTTTTTTGATTGAGAACTTCATTGTCTCTCTTCTTTGAGCTTCCCTTTGGTGGAGGATTGAAGTGGTGGAGGCCCATCTGGAAGGAAATTAGTTTCTCGGTTCCGAACCGTGCCGACATGGAAGTCTGTAACATTTTCACTTCTGCTAATCATATATTAATAGAAATACTCTTCTCCCGTTCAATTGATATTTTGCAAATATTTGAATTATTATTCCATGGGTGTATTTGTCATGTTTATTAATGGTTATGCTATTGAATGTGCTAACATAATTTATTATCACCATATGCCTTCTTTGCTTAGTTGTTGAGGAGTAGTTGCAGGTATATTGCTTTGGGTCAAGTGCTCAACGGTGGACTTCATCGAACGTCTGGACGAGGTAGGCATTTTATCTTGTCTTGCTAGCATATTTGTTTACATAGCATACTTGAGAATAGAGTTGATATCTGCAGTCATTTCTATCTGTTGTGGTTTACCCTAGCCATAGAGAGATTTTCCTCATAACAGAATTGGTGACCATACTAGGGATTGAATCTTCTTTCTTAGGGTTTGAAGTGTTCTTCTCCTTAGATTGATCTCGTTCCTATTGTGTTTCTTGTCCTATCATGCTTGAAAGCCTTTGTTCACTATGGGTCTGAGTTTTTCATCTTTCTCCCTTGCATGGATTTGTTTTTGAAACATATACGCAGTTTTTGGCTTGGCAGTCGTGTATATACACGGGTTGTCCCACTGCAAGCTGTGTACATACGTGTTGTTTCCTTGAACAGTCATGTACATCAGCCTTATTTTCTTGTTTGATGGGTTTGGTAATTGTTGGGTGGGATTTGATGTTCGTTGAGTCTTTTTGGGTCTCTATAGTGACTGTTAAGTGCCTGTGGGATGACAAGAAACCTGTCTAGGGTTGAATTTTTGGGCGGAGTCTTTCTCATCACCTTTTAATTTTGATTTTCCTTGAACATTGGGCTGCGTGTTTTTATCCTTGGTATTCTTCTTGAGTTATCTCTTTCTATACATGGTAGAGTTTTATATATCAAGTTGTTGTTCAGTCTATGCATTTTCATTTTTGTTATATTGAAAATACAAAAATATTAGGCATTTTGCATTTCTTGGCATTTTTTATCTTTTGATTCTTTGTCATTAGCTTAGTGCATGTAAAGAAAGATTGCATTTTTTACTTCAGAATTGTAGAGTTGAAATTGAAAATTGCATTTGTTTTAAAAAGCATATCATTCATTGAAAATTGAAGTTAGGACTTTGCATTGTATTCATATTTACTTTACTCATTGAGATATAACATCACGAGTTTCACTACCATACCTTTTTGAGTAAGCACAGCCATTAAAATTAACACTATAATTTAAAATTGATTTGTTACGATTTTATTTTCTAGGGTGCACAAACTATCTTAGGATTTAGTGCCTTGGAATATGATTTTGTGAGTAAACTTCTCCAAGGCAATTAAATCAACATATGTGTCTGACAAAGGGAGTGGAGAAATCCATTGTATAATTGGTAATATCAAGAGGCTCCTCTCACATCGGAGTTAATCACGAGGTCGCGTGAGGTTGGTTGAAGGGATATCCCTCCAACACCTTCTTAGCATAAGAGATATTTCTGGGGATCTATTCGTATCTAGGTATCTTGCTAGTTCCTTTACCTCCATGAGAGGCGGTACTTTCAAGGCTTCGGTCTTTGCTACCCTGCCCATACGGTGGACCTGACTAACGACTTCTCTCTTGTGCATCGGTTATACATTGGTTACTTAGTTGCTTGACTTAGGTACCACATAGGTTACTTGCAAGGGTTATTCTACAAGTATCTTGGGTCAGATAAGGGTCAGACAACACACAACCTTTATGGAGGATTACCTCTCAGGTGGGGTCTGACCAACCGGTTGTTAATCCCATGAGGGCCCTTATAACTGATTCTGTTACCTCTGATCTTTAGAAGGGAGTCTCAGGCCCCTCTTGGGTGAGACATACCTTCTTTAGGAAGGGAATCCACTTTCAAACACTTTACCCTGTTTGTGTGCATATTGGTCGTTTGATTTTTGATGTGCTCTTTGATTACCAGTTGGCCTTAGGTGTTTTTACTGAGTTTTCATTATCATGGATAGTGGAGTTCCTTTGGATCCCTCATT
>SNQJ01S0012019.1:17479-29468 GCA_010110895.2 Picea sitchensis
CAAGTTTCAAAAGTAAAAGTTTATTTGAGAGATAATAATTAATATCATTTTTATCAATTAAAAAAATATTTTTCTTTTTTAAAGTCAATCCAAAATAATAATTGTTACAATTTTTCTCTTCTTTTGAATATGATCACTCCACCACCTATTCCAAAAACTCATCCTAAAAGGGGGATCCCCCAAAAATCATCGTAGAGATCCTTTATGATTATATGGAATCATTAGAAAAAAAGAGACAAGAGATAGATGCCAAAATCCATATAGAGTTAGAATCATTATAAAAAAGGAGTGAAGGAAGAGACTTAAAACTCCAAATAGAGCTAGAGGCATTGATTGGTATCTTCTAATTGAGGAATTAGAAGATACCATTCAAATTCAAATAGAGGATAGATTCTTAGGGTTCAAGAGTGAATTGCAGACAATGAAGGATAGGATTCAAGAAATATAAAAACATAAAGAATCAACCCAAGAAGGAGAGGTTGAAGAAAATCCCAACTTGAGAGATAGGATTAAAGATATAAAAGAAAAAATAACCAACAATTTGACCCTAAGTAATCTGGAAAAAAAAATTGGATATCAAGCCCATCAAAGAGGAATTGAATAAGTTAATCGAACTAGACCATGAGCATAACAAAATATCCTTGAACCTCATAATTTTTGGTATAAAAGAACAATAAGAGGAGGATATGATAGCAATAGAAAAAGAAGAATTAAATAATAAATCACAAATTCATACAACTTACCTCATAGAAGCAAAAAGGTTCGGAAAAATAATTGATCATAAAGATAGGTTGATCTGTGTCAAAGTAAGTTGTAATGACCATAAATATAGGATACTCAGTTAATCTATGAGCTAAAAATGGTCAGGAATATTTATAAATGAAGACCTCATTCCCAAAGACCAAACTGAATTAAGGAAGGAAGTTTAAAAGATAAAAGAAGCGAGGAAAGAAGGAAAATGGGAAATAATTAGAAATCGAAAAGCTATTGTTAGGGATAGAGACCAAAAGGATAATAATAAATAGGAATTTGGGACACTCGGGATCCTTTTTTGGTACCATCGTTGCTTTCTATGGCACAAAGGTCCTATGATAAGTTGGATCTCAAGTGATATTGATATTATTTGTCTAGTTGAAACTTGGTAGCATGAGGAATCTAAGGTCCCTAACATAGAAGGATTTGTCTTGTGGTTGGCATGGAACAAAAAATACGACCGTACAGGGATATGAGTCATATCTTGTTATATTAGAAAGAGAATTTATCCTCATGTTCAACTTCATAAGATCGACCCTCTCAATCAGTATATTTGGATAGAAATTTCAGACACCGATGCTAAGAAGATGTATATAGAAATTTATTATTTTGCACCTATTAATTCTTATTTTTATAAGAAAAACAATCTAGACAACAATTGTCCCTAGAATAATTTAGAACAAGATATTTATAGTTTGAAAAATGAAGGTAATATCCTCCTACAAGGAGACTTTAATGCTAGGACTGAAACTAAACAAGATACACTTTTAAGTATTGATTCCAACAACAATCCTTTATGGCTAGATGATAAACTCGTTTTATCTAATAGCTACAAAAGAATCTTTAACGACCTAATTGATACTTTGTTTAGTATTGAGTTTTTCAAGTTTTGGAGCTTTGAAGACGTAATAATTTTCAGTGGAGCAATGAAGTGCCCAAAGTCAAACCAAATGACTTGTATACATGGGGTAGGTAGTAGTGTCATAGACTATGTGATATTTGATATCCCTATTTCCAACCAAATAACAACTTTTGGCCTTTTAAATGACCATGATCCTAACTCTGATTATAAACCTTTATCCCTAACTCTAAAATTTTCCATGCACAAGAGAATCATTGAAGAGAATTTGGATAGTCAAAGGAATTTCCCCTTTGACAAATGTAAAGTTGACATTTTCTTAAAGGATTTAAATAGTGAATTAAATATCCTAACTTACAAGGACAACATTGAAGAAATCTATCATAATTTTACAACTACCCTTTCCACTTTTATTAGCAAGTTCTCTTTCGAGGTGTCCTGTAAAAGGAATAATAAAATGACCAACCCTTGGTATGATAAAGATTGTAAAATTGCTAGGAAATCTATTAGGGATGCTTCTAATGAGTCCTTAAAACACTATAAGATAGATATGTACAAATCCTTAATTAAATGGGAAAAAAGGTACTATATCAATAAAAGGAAAGAGCCACTTTCAGAACTATGCAAGATGGATCCTAATAATTTTTGGAGCGAAATTCTAAGCCGCAATACAAAGTAAAATAATAGGATTCTCTCAAGGGACATGAATTCCTACCTTAAAAGTCTTTATGAGTTCCCTAATTCCATGGACACCATTCCTATTGTCTCTAGACATGATGAAGTTTTTTATTTAGATGACATAGAGTTCGGGGTTAAGAGGCTTGCAAATGGTAAAGCTAATGACATTGAAGGCTACCAAGATGAAATATTAAAAATTGAAGGGCATATCCTTATCCCTTATACACAGAGGCTATTCAATTTAACAGTCAAGTAGGGGTTTCTATTTTTTTAAATGGGGATAGAAATATTCCCTCTAATTATAAGACCATTATGATTAGCCTGATTTTAGCCAAGATTTATGGAATTATTTTGCAAAATAAGATTATCCTTTGGCTAGAAAGTCACGATAAATGAGTTAAAGGCTAGGCTGAGTTCATGATATATCATTCAACTGTGGACCATTTTTTTACCTTTAGGATCATTTCAAATGAGTTCCATAATACTAAAACCAATCTTTTTTGTTGTTTTGTTGACTTTAGAAAATCTTTTGACATGGTTCCTATGAAAAACCTTTGGAATAGGTTGGAAGAGATAAAAGTTCCTCTCGAGTTGAGGGTTCTTGCAATAAGGATGTATGAAAATGTTATTTCTAAGTTTAAAAACATTGAGGGTTGGTCAAAAGATATTAAATGTAATATTGGAGTCAAACAAGGTTGTCGTGTGTCCCCTACCCTTTCTGGCATATACATTGACAAGTTAGAAGATTCCTTGGAAAAAACAAGTTGTGTTGTCCCTACTCTCATTGGTATAGTCATCAATATTCTTGTTTATGTCGATGATATCGTTCTTATGGAAATGAGTACCCGTGATCTTGAAAACTAACTAAGAATACTCAAGGATTTTTGCTCCAATATGGGTATGACTGTTAATATTGATAATACTAAGGTCATGATTATTAAATCCAATACGATCACTTATGATACCTTTTCATATGACAACAACAACTTGTAGGAAGTGACTTCATACAAATATATTGGAATTGATATTGATCACAAGATCAATTGGAATTATAACATTGAGAAAAGGATTATTGGGGGATGGAAAATTACTATGGTTTTGAAAAAAATTCTAAATCAATTGATCTTTGGAGTTGGGATAAGAATAATCTCCTCTTTACAACTCTTGTTACACCTGTTATTCTTTATGGATGTGAAGTCTGCAGCTGTAGTATCTCTTGTGAATCCTGGAGAAAAATAGAGAAAATACAAAAGAATTTAATAACCTATGATCTCAAAATGAAAGGAAATACACCTTATCCCATCATCCTCTTAGAATCAAGCCTCTCACCCATTGAGAGGATGACTCTGACTAGATAGCTAATGTATAAGAAGAAGTTGAACAACATGGAAGACAAGAGGCTTCCTAAAATTTCTTCAAATTCAAGTCATAACCACCATCGACTCAAGCGAGGATGGAATAAAGATGCATGATATTGGCTAAACTATTGGGGAATCATGGAGGACACCATTTTGCATAATAAAGATACTATTAGAAAAATCATCAAATCAAAATTTAAGGAGAAAATGTGGTGTCATAAAGAGTTAGAGGAAAACAAAATTAAGATATTATAAGGATGTAATCAACCCTAATCTAGAAGATCAAAATTATCTATCATTTTTTACAAGTGTAAAGAAAAAAATAAGCATTGCGAAGATACAAATAAATTCTCATGATCTCCATAGTGAAACTAGGCGTTGGTCAATTCATAAAACACCATGGGATGGAAAAGTGTGTCACCTTTGTGAAACTAAGAAGGTTGAATATGAAAAATACTTTATCTTAGATTTTCTAGCCTATACCCAGGTTAGATCTCATTTTCAAAATATTTGTCACACTACCAACCTTCCTAACCTCTTAACTCAACAAAACTATGGTAAACTTAGAAAGCTTCTGTTAATGATTTTCGAGCACAAAAACAAAATTCTAAAGAATCACAAGTAATTACTTACACTCTTAAGGTATGATAGACCAATTCAGTGTTAGTGGATGTTAATCATCATCATCATCATCATCATCATCATATAAATATTCTATATGGAAATTATAATATCACAAAATAATATTATAAGCAATTTAGCAATAACAATTACTATACCTTTTAATAAGAAAAGTAAATATAAATTTTACTTAAAAAGGGAAAAAAATAATATTATTAATATTATTATATTATATTAATATTATAAATAATTTAACAATAAAATTTAGTGTGAATTTTTATAATAAATGTTATACAAATTGTATTAAACATTGCAAAAATGTAGTAGCTTTTAAAACTTAATCTTGTAAATTATTTTTCATATAAAAATTTACAAATATTGTAACAATATAATATTAAATATAATAATTATATAAGTATTGAAATAAGATATTACAATGACTAGCCGCATTTTAGCTAATCTATATGGCAGTATGTTGGAAAAGAAGATCGGCACATGGCTAGAAATCCATGGAAAAAGCGCTACAGGCCAGGGTGGGTTTAGAGGATACCATTCCACTATGGAGCACCTTGTTACATTTAGGATCATTGTAGAGGAGTGTCATAATGATTAAAAAAAAATATCCCTTTTTTTTTAATTGATTTTAGAAAATCTTTTGACATTGTGCCAATGACTAACCTTTGGAATAGGTTAGAAGAACTCCAAGTCCCTTTCGAGTCAAGAGTTGTTGCAGTAAGGATATATGATAAAGTTATTTCTAGTTTTACTAACATTGAGCATTGGTCGAAAGAAATTAACTACAATATAGGAGTCAAGAAAGGTTGTCTCGTGTTCCCTACCATTTTTGACATATATATTTATAAATTAGAAGATATTTTGGAGGATGCAGGTTGTGTTGGCCCGACACTCGCTAGTATAGTCACCATCCTCCTTCTTTATGTTGATATTTTTCTTATACTGAAAGGTCCCTATGACATAGGTAAGCAACTAATAACCCTCAAGGAATTTTTCTATAACGTGGGCATGATTGTTAACACTAACCAAACAAAGGTAATGATAATTAAATACAAAAGGATGACTTACGATACTTTTTTTATGACAAAAATAGCTTGGAGAAAGTTCCTTAATACAATTATCTTGGAATTGATATCCACCACAAGCTCAATTGTAACTATGGCATTGGAAAATGGATAAATGGAGGGTGCAAATCTTATTATGGGCTTGAAAACAATTGTAAATCATCAAACCTTTGTTTTTGGGATAAGTAAAACCTCCTCTTTCACATTCTCATCACTCCAATTATCTTGATCGGTTGTGAAGTTTGGGTTCATAGTATATCTAGAGAATACTGGAGAAAGATAAAACAAATCCAAAAGAATTTGATAACTTATAATCTCAAAATTAAGGGCCCTATCATATCCTCCTCATAGAAGAAATAATTTACCCTATTGAGAGAATTGTTATGACTAAATACCCGACACACAATAACACAATAAATAACATGGATGATAAGAGGCTCCCCAAAATTTCTTCAAACTCTCCCAAAAAGAACTAGTTTCTCAAGCGGGGATGGCATAAGGAAGCCAAATCTTGGCTAAGTCATTGGCGCATACAAGAAGAAGCCATCATTCATAATATCGATAGGATTACAAATATTTTCACTTTTAAATTTAAGGAGAATATGTGGTGTGATAAAAAATTAGTGGATGAAAGAACATTAAGATACTATATTGAGGTGATGAACCCTAATTTATAAGATCAAAATTTCCTTTCAGTTTTTAAAAGTGTAAAGAAGAAAACCAACATTGCTAAGATAAGCATAAACTCTTACAAGATACATAGTTAAGTTGGGCATTGGACAACTCCCAAAACACCATGGGATGAGAGAATCCATCACCTTTGTGACACTAAGGTAGAAGATGAAAAACACTTCCTCTTGGACTTCCCTACCTATACCCATACTATATCACGATTTAAACTTTGTATTTCCACATTATGGACCTTCCTAACCTCTCAAGTCAATAAAACTATGGTAATATTCAAACACTTCTCTAAATTTCTTTTTATCATAGAAATACAATTTTAAGGAAATTTAAGTAATCTCTTACCTTCTTAAGGTCTCATACACCAATAGGTCTTAGTGGAGGTTAATAATTATCATCATCATCATATTAATATTGATATATCTCTATTGATTAATAATAAAGTTTTATATATGGGGTGTGAAGTTATTCTCAATCCCAAGGGAAATGTTGAAGCAACATAAGAGTAGAGTTTGGGTACTAGTTCCAATAATGGGGCTAAGGCTTATTCATTTATTCAAGGATAAAAAGTGTCCTCAAATATGAACATCAAATCAATTAAAGTTCTTGGAGACTTCGTATCGATCATTAAACATATGGAAGTAGGGACCCTTGCCTCATAAATTTAACTAAAGATAATTTTGGATAGACTTAAAGCTCAATGTAAGAAATTTGAAACTTGAGAGTGGTTTCATATCCTACGCGAATATAATGTTCTTGTAGATGAGAAGAAAAAAAAGTCGTCCAAGAGCCCGATGGGAATCGTCCTCATCAATTATGAACAACATGACCAAGTTATTCCTTAATCCAAAGAACAAGACCTAGGTTACTCTTCTTAACATACTATGCAAAAAACCAAGACCTAGGTTACCCTTATTAACATACTATGCAAAAAAAATGGAGGTTACCCTTCTTAACATACTATGAAAAAAACCCGGAGGGGGAATCCTTTACATGAGATAGTTAAACATGCATTACACTATGCATCGCCCTCCAAGACCTAGATTACCCTTCTTACCATACTATGCAAAAAAACGGAGGGGAATCCTTTACATCAGATAGTTAAACATGCATTACACTATGCATCACCCTCATCGTTGCAATGGAAATATCCATGTGGATACTATTATATTTACTCATGATAGTAACGAAGAAAATGCTAGTATGAGACTCCCTCCCATGATGTTTTATCAATACCCTGATGGTAAATTTCAGTGACGTGGTGGGATATCTTATCATACCTCTAAGTTTATGGAATAGTTCCATTCAAATACGGCGTTCGTTTCTCTACTAACTTATCTATTGCAAGGGTTAGTAATTTCATCAACATGAATTTCATCAACATGTCTTGTAGTCGCACAAGAAGTTAATTACACCGAAAGGTATATACCTATTGGATATGGGCACAATTAATCACCTTTTAATCTAAAATTCTAATCTGATGGCTAACAATTGAAGGTGTTGTTATATTCCTAGTAATCCTCCCAAATAAATGAATGTTATTTACTCTTCATAACTTCATTGTATTTTTGAATGCATTAGTTAACCTGTTTACTTTTTAACATTTACCTAATCATATTAAGAAATTACTGTACCACAATATAATTGCCACGTTTAACGGATTAAAATCCTGTGCGAATTTTAAAATGGGAAGAGTGCAGATCTGGTGTATTTGGGCATGCGATCGCTCAGGTACTCCTCATGCACTTTGTCAGTTGTTCACACCTCATGGATCTCCTTTGCAAAAAAATTCCACTGAACTACAATTTGATTGAGTTGAGCACGACTTTAGCGGAGAAAAGGGTTCAATATGGCAGAGGCATCTTCAAACTCTGTGCTAAATCTTGTCTTTTCTTCGCATTGGCGTCATTACTCGTCGGTGTAGTGTATGCCCAGTCCAGCATGCCCAATTTCTCTTTTCGCGGTTAAACCACCAGCCACACTAGAGACTGTGCCATAATTAATGAACGCTAAGAGACCGGGACTTACTATCTCTTTTTCCTTTCGGGTTTGATACAAAAATGTGATTAGCACTTTTATATTGTTGATTTAATCATGGCAATAACTATTTCACCTCGCCTCACTCTCCCTCTTTTTCTACTTATTTCGCTCCATGTATTCTTAGTATCATTCTGATTATCCTATCCTCATCCCCATTCGACTGATGATAGTTATTACAATTATTTGAATTCATTTTTTATGGCGACTCATGTCTTATGGCCAAACAAATAGTAAAATCAATAGTGGAGAAGGTCGCGATGAAAGAAGCTCGAATGAGGTAGGCTTACTTACTTACTCAGGATTCATTTTCATGATTGTTTTGTCCTCATAATTAATCTCCATTATTTCCGTTATCCAGATTGATCTAATTATTAACTATAAATTCCAATCATATAGATTTTTACTGTGTTGGGAATTTTATCAGCCAAAACATTTCGGTGTTCACCAGCCACTTTGCGGCTATGCTAGTTAATGGACATTGAAAATAATTTCGGCATTTCCATCCTTCTGCAGGATTGGAAATGGTTTTTTTCTTTGATTTTGAACTTTGAACGTGGCTTTGTCCCAACTTATTCTCACTCCCAATATCACAAGATGCTTCTCTGAATTTCTACTAAGTTTCAAAATCCTCTTTGCAGTATGATAGGTTTACTTCCTATAGTATGATAGGTTTAATTTTGTTGGTTAACATAGCCTTTCTAATATATAGGAATAGTTTGACTAGAATTACACTATGGTGTTTGGAAAATTTGAAAATCGTTGGTCTCAAATAAATCTAGAAAAAAATATATGTAATTTTTGGATATCCTTTCATTGTCGAACAACCTCTTTTGTACTTTTCCATTGCGATCTAAGGTTACAGTATTCAGTTTTTACCAGTGATTATGAAAAAAAAGTGTTCTATGTAAGCTTTTTTATTATATAAGTCAATACAATTATTATATGTTAATAAAAATATTAATATAAGTTAATATAATATAATTTTTAAGGGGTAGTAGGTGTAGGGAGAATGAATATTTTCATTATCGGGGGAACCAAATTCTTTTATTATACTTGGGCTAGGTATTATCTCCATCAATCTTGTGAAGGCCTACTCATTATGGACGGGTTCAAAAATTGTGAAAGAAGTTGGATTCAATAACATAACGATAACGGGGGATTTTATATGGATAATAAAAGGTATGGTAAATCACGGTGATTTTGGAAGAAACCGTATAAGGGATACCATTGCTACAATTCGATGCCTAGCCTCTATGTTTAGAGAAATAGCCTTTTTCCACATCAAAAGGGAGCATAACAATTCCGCAGATCGATGGGATAAAATGACATATTTCTTAAATAAGGGAATTATGGTAAAAAATGAGATTAATTCCTCTAATCACATTCCTTAATCGAAATGAATGGCATCATTTCATATAATTAAAATGAGAGGTAAATATGAAACATATAGATCAAGCTAGTAGAGGTTTCCCTTGCCCGCACACTCGAAGAGAGGGTTCGTCCGTCTTGAATTAAACGACAATATATGTGAAGGGCCTTTCAAATGAAGGATCATACCAAAGATGTATGGTAGCCAAATTACTTGGAAATAATGGAGTAAGCGCCAGTTGTAAGCGCCAGTTGTAAGCACCAGTTATAAGCTTCAGTTGTGAGAGTCAGTTGTAGGCATGTTAAAAGTCAGTTCTTAGTTAAGAGTCTAGTTGTCTTTGGTTTGCATGTAACCGAATCGGTAGAGTCTTTTCCTATATAAAGATGTAATCCGTCTTCATTGAAAAAGTGAGAAGTGAGCGTAGACTCACCGTGTGGTTGTTTGGCATATTTTATCTTGGTATCAAAGCCACGGGAGTGAAGTGCAAAAATTCTAGAGGTTCACACGTCCCTCCTCTGGTAGGGTGCGGAGGCATATTACTAACACTTTCACACATGCTCGGAACCAAAAAATTTCACACGCTGCTCTGCATTTAAGTACGAGCATCCTTCAAGATTTTCGTAGGCAAGTGATTCGTGAATTGCGAACCACCGAAAGTCTACAGTTAGTTTGATTCACGAGAACTCTTATGTTTATGCATGTGTGGAGTTCTGTTGCATTTGTGAAATACGGTGAGGTTGAAATCACGTGGAAGAGTGAGCAAATTCATGAATTTTTCTGCGTATCAAACAAAATGTGAGTTTGAAAAAGTGGATTTTGAATGCATGCGTGGAGTTTGAATGAAACGTTGAAAGCATGTGCGTGAGTATTTGCATGAAGAGTTAATGCATGAGTTTATTTTTTAAATAGTGAAGGTTTAGTTTGCATACGATTTGCATTTTCATGTGGAGTTATTAAATAGTGAGGCGGATTCTTTTTTTAATAAGTGAGGTGGAGTTATAAAGTTTATTAAAGGAACTTTATGATAGTTTCATAAGAGTGGAGTTATGAAAGCATAAAGAAAAGGGTGGAGTTATGAATTAAGGTGGAGTTGTAATTTAGGGATCATAAATATTTTTTAAGAAATTGATATTACTTTTAATATATAAAGTGTTTTTAAGGATTTATTATATTTCTTTTAAGAAAACTTAGAGTCAATATTGAGATGGATCGGTGGTATCCAAAGGTAGAGCAGCGGACTGCTCATCACAGGAGACAACTCGATAGAAAGTTGCATATCCTTGGTGATTTACTTGCAAAGACTAAATTGCAGCGATGGAAAATCCCATACCAGAGACCTACCTCAACGAACCCAACAAGCTAGATGGCTCAAATTTCATTAACTAGAAATTCAAGATGCAGACGCTCATGGAAGCCTATGATGTCTGGAACATTGTGAAGGGAGCTTAATTAAAGCCTAATGCGGCTACAGGTGTGATAGCAGCACAGATCCAAGACTGGGGGAAGCGCAAAAATAAGACAAAGGTATTGTTGCGCATGTCTGTTAAAGATAACATAATTCCACATATTAGAGAAGCTACAACTTTTGCTGCAACATGGACAACACCTAAAGAATTGTATGAAACTAGCAACAAAAATCACATTTTGTTCCTGAAAACTAAATTGCTAGGCATTAAGATGGATGGAAATGAATCTGTTAGTTCATTTTTGGGTCATATTAAACAGGTGAAAGACAAGCTAGTAAATATAAGGGAAACTATTTCCAACATTGATCTGGTCACTATTACCTTAAATGGTATGCTAGAAGATTATCATATGTTCATAACAGGTCTTGTAGCAAGGGAGAAACCTCCAACATTTGAAGAAATGATAGGTATTTTTCTACAAGAGGAAGAGAGGCATGGGAATATGAAGCCTCCGAGTAAATATTTGGCACTCTGGTAAAATAATAAATCTGTGAGAGCGAGATCAGGAGTAAGAGGTAGAGGAGGCGGTTCATGGTAGAGAGGCAGTTCATCGCAGAGAAGACAACCTCCAAATCAAGGTATGCAATCTGACAGGAATGAGTCTAAGAGTTGTTTTTATTGTGGTCGACCTCGACATATGGTTAAAGACTGTCATAAGAACAAAATGGATGAGGTTAGGAATAAACCTAGAACACATTCAGGTCATTATGTAGAAAAATCTTCAAATCAAGATCTCAAATTATTCATTGCTAGTGATGATATTGATGAACCCCCGAATTTTGACTCATGGGATCTTAGGCTATTTGTGTCTAACACTGCTTTATCTGTTGAAACAGATGATTCTGATGCCTGGTTTGTGGATTCTGGAGCACCAGTACATATGACTTGTAATAAAAATTGGTATGCTAACTTTAAAGAAACACATAATGGTGCCAGCATATATCTTGGAGATGACCGCGCTCATCAGATCAAGGGATATGGAGACATTCCTGTGACATTGCCAAATGGTACTGTTCGTCACATTCGCAATGTGGTGTATGTGCTAGGAATAAAGAAAAAAATGATCTCTGTGTCCACCATTA
>SNQJ01S0012019.1:60072-80520 GCA_010110895.2 Picea sitchensis
AATTTGATGTCCCATTATCAAACAGACAAGATCATAATAGTGACATGTACACTGACTCCAGGAACACGGTGAGTACAGTGGATGGGTTTAGATGGAGCTACCATAAAGCAATTGTAGGCCAACCCAGGCCAGGCTACGGCATCTCTTCGGTCCCATTAAAAGAACATCAACAAAAAGCTCCCTTGACTGACTGGAATGAAGCTAAACATTTCGCCTTTTCTTCAAATACATCCAATCCGTTTCGGTCATTCGCAACTAACAGTTTTAGAATGGCTTCAGTGGATGGCGTTTGCAACTTCAGTCCGGAAAATAAAGGTGAGTTCTCTAACTTTTATCACAATTTGACAGAAAATCCACTTTACAATTGTTTTGACTCCATTAGTAAACAGTACAGTCTTCGTTTTACTATGTAAAATTCGGAATTAGTTTTTGATTGAGATTGTAAACAATTTTTTATTAATATCCTAAATTTATATACGAATTGAAATTTTATTTTTACAATTATTTATATAAATAACTTATTAACTCATGAAGTATTTCTCATAAATTTTATATAATAGTTGTTGATTTTTAGTTTAGTGTTATATTATTCAGTGATGTGTCAATTTTGGTCTTTGAATAACGCTGGTAAACATACTTAGTACTGTATAATGTCTGCCCAATATTCAACGTAGGTAAGAATGAAATAATGATTTTTTATAATTAAAGTAGGTAAAAGTAAATTTTTATAATTCGCTTTCTTTTAAGAGGTTATTAGGAAATCTTTGTTATAAATAGAATAGAATAGAAACTGGAAATTTTCAATTATCTCAACATTGATATTACTTTCATTTTAAATTTTGTATTTATCAATATCTTATTTTGTATTGATAATAGGGAGATTTATGGTTATTTTATTTGATTTTTTCAATTTTAGGTTATATTTATGTGTTGTGTTTTAATTATTGATTATGCATATAATGTAATTTTTTTCTAAACATAGATAACTTAAGTTTAGAGTTTAAATTTTAGACAACTATGGCATCTATTTATTGAGGTTAAATAAATGTGATGCCATATATTAGATGTCAAGTGCAATGTTGTTAGTTATTTGTTTTGAATAACCTTGTAACCAAATTTACAATTATTAGCATTCCACTATACAATTTGTCTCATTTGATGTCTTCTTGTTAGTCAAGTGTCTTTTCACCTTTTTCAATCTCCACTCCTACTATATTTTAGGAATTTCTTGTTATCTACTTATTCTCCCTCTCCCTCTCCGACATGATGAGATCTCTTTAACAATAATCTGGATCATTGATTCAATGAGCCTAGTTTTTGTCCTTTTTAAAGCACTAATTACACTGTTTTGATTGTAAATCCATGGTCATGGTAATTATAAGTTTTGATTGCAAATTATTAGACATGGTAACTATATAAATTAAATATTTGGTCTCAATTGTTTGTAAATTCAATTTTTCATTTATTAATAATTCCAATAGTCAATAGTTTTTTCTTTTCCTTCCATATATCTCAACTCATTAAAATTTATTTTAGAAAATATCTAGTAAATGGCCATAACTTCAGTTCTAAATCAATGATCATGTTGTAGATTATGTGACAAATAGAGACATGAACATAGATGCATATGTGTGAGTGTGTGTAAAAATTACAAAATTCAAACAAAATAGAAAAAAATAAAAATTACAAGATCTACACAAAATAGACCGAGTCACAACTAATATTAATAAAATAAAATACATTTAAAGTTAAATGAATATTGTATAAAACCAAAATAATGCTAGTGATTATCTTTTATAAAAGGAGGAAATAATTGTATGGTTGTTATGCATATGGTTATGAATAAAGTTACATTATCTTAATAACAATATGATATGCGAATGATTACTTGAACACATATTTAGATTTAAGTTTATAGTAATATGTTAACCTTTGTAATTATTAAGTTTATTAATTATGTGTGATGATCTTAGCTTAGATAGAATAAGAAAAACTTGCATGTTTATGAATTTTTTTGTTGTTGGCACTTAAGATTCATTATTTTTATTTTTCTTTTACATAGTTATTATAATTTTCATAAATAATTTAACATACAACATTCTAATTTTAGAAATTAATACTAAGCTCAAAATTTTGTTGTCTTATATATGTAGTCATTATTTATTGGGACGTTGTCTAATTATTCTAAGAAATGACTTTTTTAGCAAAATTGGATGACATAAATCAAATATTGAGATCTAACAATTTCTTGTACGATTTCAAGGAAAATATCGTCGGAAAAGAGTCATTTCCTAGAAAGTTTATACTATAACATTTGTTGGTTTTAATATAATTTGTGTATTTCTATTATGAATATACTTAAATTAATTTTGATAAGTATTGTCCCACCACTTCAACTCTAATAAGGGTTTTAGGAACATAAGCTAATAGAATTTTGGTATTGGTGTAAACATCTTCAAGATGTTGACATGCAATGTTGTAATTCAAACTTATGCATGAATTCAAATCTATGCAACAAAAGATTTTTGACAAAAAAATCTCCACTACACTCACACTTGTTTTTACCATTAACTATCATATTTGTTTCGTAAACATATATTTTGAATTTGATGAATTAACTAAACTATATTAAAATATCAATGAAATAAATAATTATGTTTTGTTCTTGGTCTACCACATGGGAAACCATACCAACAACAAAACATTTTTTTATTCATTGATAAAAAATGAAGCTTCCTCTCAGAATTAAATGTTTGTTACAAACACTCACACCCTTACTAGTGACTATCTATGCTTTGCAAGATCTGTATAAAAACTATGAAGAAAATAAACATCTAAGAAATTAGTCATGGGAGATTAAACAGGAGGAGATGAGACAGTGTGCCCCGACACCTTAGGATTTTTATCAGAGATGAGACAATGTGCCCCGACACCTTAGGATTTTTATCATCTGGGTCGTTGAAGCTAAGCCCCGCTGTCTTCATTGATGGAATGAAGACTTTCATGTCCAGTGCCTCGATTTGAAGATTGATGTAATCCAACTGCATGGATAATTCATTGTGTGCCACTTGTTTATCTGTGCTCTCCTAGTTTAACCTTAACCTATGATTAAGGTTATTTTGTCTCTCTTTTTCAAATGGTCACGCTTAACCGTTTGTTCACTTGTTTATTTATTTGATATTAGCATTCCATGTATTTACATTTATGAAAAAACATATTTATATGGTTGATTTATGTTGTAAAGCTATTTTCTACCTAATGTTGACAGTGGCAAAAAAATAGGTCGGCCTCCAAATCGGGCATACAAGAGAAACTCTTTCAGTTACCTTCAGAAACCTTCAATAGAAAATCAACAAGCGGCTAGCTTTGTGCAAAGCCAGAACAATTCACTATATGTCAAGGTGAGGATGGAAGGCATGTTTATTGGAAGAAAAGTGAACGTGAAATCCTATGAGTCTTATGAGACTCTTGCTCGAGCTTTGGAGAATATGTTTCAACGAACAACCGAGGGTGAGTACTTTTTGATGCGATTTTTTGTGTTTATATCTTCCATTCATATAATAATGTTGGCTCACCTAACATGATTTTCAGATCACATCAGAACTTGCATTGCCATGGGAAATAAAGACATTGTGCATCCTTTGCTGATTTTTGACCCTTCTACTGATTTCGTTCTAGCCTATAAGGATAGTGATGGAGACTGCATGCTTGTCAGGCATGTTCCATGGGAGTAAGCTCTTATCTATAAGTCCCTAAAAGTGATAAATTGTGAAGGACAGAGAAATGCAGAGAGAAAAGAATAGTATATTGAAATGTATGAAGAAGTACAGAACAGAACTGAAGAGATTCAGAAGTCATCCTAACAATAGGAAATAGAAGCAATACGTAACGAATCAAGAGGATCTGTAAGTCATCCCAATAATAGAAATATCAGCTTATATATGCCCAAAAGCAAGATTGTAAAATAGAAAGTACAACTGTCCAAAGATAACCGGCAGCAGTACTATATCCTATTGATGATGCTAAATATATTTAACACCCTCTAGACTCATAATACAATCATCAAGACCGACCATGCCTAAGGTTTGTCTCGAAGTCAAAACCGACTTTCCCATATTGAGGGAATAAAGCAAGTTGATCTCTAGAACTACAAAATTTTAGTGCAATGTCCCCATTATTGAATAACTCGTAGCGAAAATGAAAACCGAGTGTCAATGTGTTTATTTTTTCTTGTGGAACACATGGTTCTGGATAATGCAATTGCCGATGTGTTGTCACAAAAGATAGGAGTTTGACCTTCCTCTCGCTTGTGAGATATGTCTTTCAATAATCTTCCGAGCCATACAGCTTGACAAGAAACTCAGGTAGTACTACATAATTGGCCTAAGATATTGATACAATCTGGCTGTTTCCGATGCCCGAAATCGTTCTGCGCCTGAAAACATATCCCCGATGCTTTTCCGGCCATCCAAAGCACCGCAGTCATCATCCGTGGTAACCGTAAAGTTGATTACAACTGGATGTAGTGTACCATAAACCAAATGTAGTGTTCCGCTACATATCTCAAAATTCGTTATGCCATTCTCCAGTGTGAATCCTTGGGTGATTCCATGAATCGAGAACTAGGTCGGCTGCATGATGTTCCGCTCAGTCATTGCAGATACAACAACCGCCTACCAAACTTTTATGAAGTAAAGTGGTAGAATCCACTGCGGGACCTTTCATCATTCTTGCTCAACTTTGTGCCTAAAGGGATGGGTGTTCTGCTGGATTGCAACCTTCCACGCGAAACCGTTTGATGATGTCTACTACATAATTTTTCTAACAGAAAAAAAAAAAAAAAAAAAAATGCCTTTGGCTGATTGATGAACCTCGATGCCTAAAAATATTTCATTATACAAGATCCGCTATCTCAAACTCGCATTGCATGGCATGATTGAAATCATTAGCTCCTCTAGATTTCAGGAATCAAGTGCGTCATCAACATATAAACATACAATTAGTATTTTACCATGTTGATCTGTTTTGGTATATAGTGTTGGTTCATTTTGACTTCAGTTTCTACCTTTGACGTAGGTGTCAATTTCACTGTACTAAGCTCTTGAGCTTTCTTGCTTGTTATATGCTTTCAACCTATACACTTTGGTCGGGTGCTCTGGACTTCAACCGTGGTTGATTGACAAAAACTTCTTCTTCTAAAAATCCATTTGTGAAAATGTCACTTGACATCCATTTGATAAACTGCCATTTGTGTTGTGCTGCTACAGCCAATAAAGTCCTTACAGTTGTCGGTAATCTTGCTACTGGAGCAAAAAGTTTCACCATAATCAATACCGTTGTTAGAGAATCCACAAATAAAAGTCTTGCCTTTAGCTTTTCTAATCAGCTCTTTTTCATTTTAGTCGGGTTTATAAACCTGACTTGGACAATTCAATACTCTTTTGTGGTTCGCAAAATAAAATAATGCATCCTAGCGTTCGGTTCTTCCTAATGGAGTCAAATTTTGGTTCACGTTTTGAATCCCAATGTGGTTCTCACGCTCTTTTAAAGGGATGCCGTGGCTGACATAGACATTAATAAAAGATTACAAGCATGAAAGTCATCCAATCCATTATTGATTTCGCTTTCCCTGTTTGTGCTCTCTGGGATTCTCGTGGGTTCGTAGAATGATTTCACTAGAAGATGAAATATCCTCAGAATTTATCCAATGGTCCTTGACTGTATCTTGAGAATGGGTTGAGGTCGCTCACTTTTCTGTTTTAACTTGGCAAAAGCAGAAGGATTTCGAATCGGTCTAATTTGTCAGTTTTCCAATCATCCTGTAATTGGTTTTCCAAAATTCACATCTCCTCACGAGGAATTAATTTTTCTTTATATGGATTAAAGTCTGTAGTTTTAGAGGTTTCTAGATCAGAGCTGAAAAAATACATTTTCACTCACTGCTTCTTCCCATATGTGCATATACATGCATCCAATGTCTTAGATGAGCTACATTGTTTTGTCCCACCTAAGCTTCAAGAACTTTCTATCCAGGACTGTAGTTATGATCCGCTTAAAAGATAGATCGAGATGCTACCGCCAGCCCAAAAAGTATTTTGACAACAAGTTTTTTTCTTTGAGAAGTGTTCTTGCATATTCATGATGGTCTGATTCTTCAAACACTCCATTCTGCTGTGAGTATATCTTGTTGTTGCTTGAATGATGATGATGCCTTGAGACTTGCAGAAAATTGCAAATTCTCTAAAGTTGTATTCTCCTCCTCCATAATTCGAAAATTTTGAGAAATCTACTCAATTTATTTTTCAGATTCTCATGAAATTGAATTTTAAATGTTCTGTGACTTGTGTCCGAGGGAAGAGTATCCAGATTTTCCTCAAGAAATCAATAATAAACGCTATAGAAAGTAAAATCCAATGCCACCTATTGACTCACATTAGTCCATAGAGGTCACAGGAATAACTTCAAGATGTTGTTTGTTGATTGAAAGACTGGAAAAACTCTTTTTCTTGTTCTTTGTGTTTTCCAAGTATGCAAGACTTACATGGGGGGATTTGTTCTTTTAAAAATAGGTAAACCTTTGACTACGGGAGTTTTTCTGAAGTAGACTTAGACTCGAAATGGTAGATGTCCGAATCTAGTATGCTAAACCATTGTTTCATTCATGGTTGTTACATTCTGTGCATAAGGTTGACTCGACGGTACCGAGGTGAGAGGGAAACATCCTATCAGATTGCATAGATTTCAGAAATCAATTTTCTACCTGGTTTCTTATCATAGATTTTACAAGATGCTCCTCAAAAAAGTACCTTATATCTTTTTTCAATGAGTCGGCCCTCCTACACTTAACAAGGCGTTTTAAGTCCTGAACATGATAGACATGGATGTCTTTTCTTACATATCACTGGTGGGCACAGGGTTTCCTCTTCCTCTTGAATCCCTTTGACTAAAATGATCATTACCAAGAGTAATATCGAGGAAACGGCAATCATGCTTGTGCAGTCTTTGTTTCATGATTGGTTGCAGCCCACTGGCCCAAAGCAACCGTAGATATTTAGGTTGTTGTTCCGCTAGGTGGCAGCGAGAGAAACATACCTCGCCGAAGGTTTCCCTGTGATTGTCACATGTGCTCGGCTTCGAGTTGGACCGTCAGTTTTTCCCGTGATCTCGTAGGATTCTGTAATGCCCATACCCTTTGCAATAAAAACATTGAATTGGATTTGTCATTCGCCCCTCCGGCTTCGAGGTCAGAATTCGGACATGGTGATTTTGGTTACATTCTGTGACTCCTTGGAAGTTCCGAGGGATATTGTTGTTCATTTCCTTCACTGTGCATGAGGGTTACCCGGTTGTTGCCTTTCCTACTTCTTCCTCCGGCTTCTTCCTCTCTTCCTAATGAGAATTGAGATTGGCATTTCCAGATTTAATCAATCATGGAGATGTAGTCTTGTCTCTCATGTGTCACCAGAGAACTAATTAGTTCACCGCTGAGAAGCTCGACAACTCTTTGATTCAAGGATGGTCATAAATCCATTTCAAATTTCTTGGGTAAACTGAGAATTTTCTCAACAATTGTTGATTAGTGATGGTTTCACCAATGAGTCGGATTTGATTTTATTTATCCCCAAAGAGACTGGCCATGAACGATCTACGCTTCATCATTACCTGAGAGTCTCAATTGCGTCCACAAGGACTGCACTCAATGTAGCTTTACCCTCGGCCATTTTGATAGGACGTTGAGGATATCCTAAAATCATTGGAAGTACTTACATGATTTCTAAAAATCGACCATCCACGTAATCAATCCACTCTCGCTTTGTTTCTTTTGTCCTCGGTGAGTCACTGAAAGCAATTCCAAGCAGAGATTTGTCATGGCAGTGAGGACGGGCCGGATCCGGTTCCACATATCCAAGATCCATCGGTTCTGTGCTATTCTCGTAGTTTAAAGGTGAAAATTCCTCATTCGGCACTTAATTCAATTTTTCCTAAAAGAATCTAATTCCTATCTTCGGCCGGATTGGCCGGGTTTACGCCATTAAAATAAATGCGTTAAAAAAATAGAGGGAAAAATTGCATTCTTCCAATCTCGTGAATACCGATTTAATATTACGACATGGGAGTTTATCGCAATAGATGGCCCTAGCCCTCGTGAATGTGACTACACGTTTCTTTTAAAGCGCTTATGTGGATTTACCTGCTCTTTGCTCATATAAAATGCCGTAAACGCTTAAAAAATCACCTTCAACTTTCAAATTACCCAGACCGTTTTCGCGGATCGGACGGCCCAGACATCGATATCGAATCGGGATTGCGACCGGATTTCGACATTTTTGATGTCGAGGCTTCAATTTAATCCGGGCGACATTTTCTCCGCTGATGGCGCCCCATCGCGGACTTTTCCCGGGATGGTTCATCCGCTATTACACGGTTCCATCAGATGAATAAAATGGATCTCTCACCACATTTCACGTATAGCGATGATGTCTTTGACCCTTTGTCTCCCGGATCCGCTAAAAAGAATCTCGGTGGTCGATGAATGCTTTTATCGGACTTTTCCGAAAAGCCTAGATCTCTACCGGCTCCAATGATGGACGGCCAGATTTGGGTTCTGTGATTTCTAATTGAAAGAAAAACTCCGAATAATTTGTTCTCAAGGGATCGCATTTCCCGAACTCCCGCGGTATTATGGCGCTTTCCCTTCTTCTGATTCTTTCCTCCTGAGTCGCCGGATTTGCGCCAATTCGTCTGTGATGATGGACGGTCTCGGCTGCCTCGATATCGCAGTAGAATTTGCATGCTCCAAACTCTTCATTACAACATGAAACTCCCCGAATGAAGTGGCGTCGCATGGCTAATCTGGCCGCCACCCGTCTCCTAAATGTAATCTAACAGATCGTTGATTTCATGATTTTCAGACGGCTTTTGGAGAGCAGAGTCTTTTTGCTCATCTAACTCATTCTCGATTTTGCGATGGAATAGACTTACTGCGGTTCCTCTTTGATCTATCGCCAAGATGATCGCCGATTTCTCAAGCCAAAGTCCTCCTGTGAGCTCTAGAGGATTAAAACTCGAGCACTTTCTCGCTGATCAAACGGCTGTCGGTCCTTTGCGCAAAATCTAACAGCTGAAATTCTTTCACATTTTCAGCACTTTCCTTTTCCCTTCTGAACTGGTTTCCCACATTGGATCCGTTCACAGGACGACTCTTAAGGCCTCAGTGGTTGTTCTTTTCACATGATATGCATTCTTTTCTCTTGTGGAAGAAAAAAATTGTAAAAATTCTTTCAAATCTTTGAAAGATTTTCATGATTTCTTCGTGATCTTCTTGAATATTTGACGGATGAGAGCGATTTCGTTGAATTTTTAAACAATTCTGCCCACTGTTTGAATCTTTAACGAGTAGAGGCAAAATCTTCAAGTTCTTTAAACTTTCGTTTCGCATTTTCCATACAATCTTTGACGCTTCTTTGAGGAATCGTGGTGTTTCTTCTTCTGCCATCTCTTTCCTTCCGCTTAACTTCTCACGGGATCTTTAAAGAGGTATTATGCATAGCCTTTCCAACTTTTGTGGAAAAGTCTCGGTGACGCTGCGTTTCAAGATCCGGTAGAGGTTTCTACGGTGAGGCATTCGTTGTTTCCCACTGTGTGAAGAGGTTTACTACCGTTCGCTGTATACCATGAGATAAATTGTGAAGGATGTAGAAATGCAGTAGAGAAAAGAATAGTATATTCAAATGTATAGAGAAGTACAGAACAGAACTGAAAACGAACCAAAGAGATTCAGAAGTCATCCTAACAATAGGAAATAGCTGAGCTTATATATGCTCAAAGCAAGACAGAAATAGAAAGTACAACTGTCCAGTACAGCTGGCAGTGTACGGTTAGTCTGTTGAGGATACAATATATTTAACAAAAAGCACCATACGTCCTCCTGATTTGAACTCTAATAAAAGAAAAAATCGGAAAGGACTCTTGATTTTGACTAATGGATTCAGTTAAAGAAAACCCTTGAAGATCCTTGATTTTGGCTTATTAACGAAACTATATTTTGCAGAACGTTTCTTAATACAGTCAAACGGCTATGGATCATAAAAACCTCTGGCACGAATGCCGTTGGTATGCTAAAGTTAAACTTTCTGTTTTTCTTATTTTTGTAATTTTTTTGTTATTATAACGCAATTTAGAAGGTTACTTTGATCTGTTTGCCATTTTATATTGGAGCACTTCTACATCTTTTGCAGCTCCAAAATGGTCAAAGAAGAGAAAGGCTATTTGAGTGGCAGTGCCCATCTCAGAGTCCAGTCAACCATAGATCTTGTTTCTTGTATCATCGTTCCAGCAAATAGAAAGTGTATCACAAGATTCGCGTAATGCTCTTGATGATTAGTTATTCCATATGATTGCCAAACACTGTTTCTGTCATTTTCCATGATTGATTGTTATGTAACATAAATTTAGCAGTTCGATCCGAACATTTTCTTTCTGGAATTTTAAACCTACAAATATATATAACATTTCAACAATATTTCCTGTTGAAGGTCTATTTCTGTTAGAAAAATGAATATATGTTAGAAAAATGAATATACGATATATTATAGTTGCATGGGAATTGTTCCTCGCATCTTCAGAACTAGTTTTCCTTAACATTAAGGAAATCAAATATTTTTATTTCATTATTTTTACTATCCACAGTAATTTATATTAACATATTTATACTATTGTTCTACCACCACTGAAAAACACTTTTGTGTGTCCAAATTGTCTTTAGAATCAAGTTGAACCTTAAACTACATATCATTTGTATGCCACCCAAACCTGAGATCAAAGTATAAATTCTGAGAGTGACTTGGCTAATGGACTGATAACTAGAATGAGGAGGGAAAACCTGAGATCAAACTATAAATTCTGAGAGTGACTTGGCTAATGGACTGATAACTAGAATGAGGAGGGGCACAAGACTCCTTTCCTCCGAAATTGTAAAGAAAAAATACTAACAAAGCTGGGGCAGAAGACTCCTTTCCACTGAAATTGTAATCAGAATTAACCCAGAGGAGGATCATCTACTAATGGAACCTCATTCCTACAACCTACCTTCTCAGCAACTAGAATTTCATTCCTACAACCTACCCACCTTCTCAGGAAGTAGAATGAGTTTGTGGTCGATGAGATTGATCTGAAGCTAAACATCATTAAGCTGAATAAGGATCTCCCGATGAGCCTCATGGGGTTGAACCAACACCTTGCTTATGAGTGTCTTGATATGACAATAGAGGTCCAATATCTTAAAATATTTGGACTCTCTAGCACGGGAGGACCCTGGGTCGGGGATCCGGGATAGATATTTTCTTCGACAGCCTCATTATCGATGAAATGTACCCTCACTTCTACCTCAGCCAAATCGATCACTTCCAAGATTTCTCGAGGGGTATGCACGGGGTAATCAATGGTAGAGTCCTTTGCTACAGAGGACGTCTGGGAGATCGCCACCCTACCATAACTTCCTCACGAGCGGCGACGAGAGCCTTCTTGAGCAATGGAGAAAAGATTGATGTGCGAGCCAGAGGGGAGAGCCAGAGCGTAGAAGTGGGTAGAAGTGAGAACAAAGGGACAGAGTAGAGACAGTAAACCAAAGTATGAATCAGAGAGATGCGGGTTCGGTCCGGGGGGTTTAAAACTATTTGAGTGAATGGAGACGATCTAAAGCCAGAAGGCTCTAACAGTGAGGTCAGGAGTTTCCATAGCTGGAAATGAATTCCCCTAGAACCTAGAAAAGGAAAGGAAGGACAGGGAAAATCCCCATCGCGCGAAGAGAGGACGCTCACAAGCAGGGTTCGATGGGCGGTGGTATAGGCATGATTTAATGTTGATTGAGGGCAATGCCATGTGGGCTAGTAATGACCATGTCGGGGACAACTGTGCATTCTCCTCGAGGCATGCTAACTCCATTCAATTGTTTCCCCGCTACCCGATCCAAGGGAGTGAGATCGACCTATGCTAGAGATGCGCATTATTCGTGGAGAGAAAATCTAGAAGACGAATCCCATCTTGAGTCCAAATTTTGTTGTCCTCGAAGAATTCCTTCTTTGGGTAGTCTATTAGCAAGTCTGTTGGTGGATCGCTTGATGTGAGAGGGTATTATTACTTCTATCTTGTGGCGGAGAGATTGTATGTTCTCCAAGTTTCCTTCGATCACGAGGTGATGGAAACATTGTCGATGGGAGAGCATTCTTCAATCACGAGGTGATGGAAACTTTGTTGATGGGAGAGTATTGCTAAAGTTCTTTGAGGATTCTGATAATGATTTTTATTGCTAATGTTCTTTGAGGATTCTTCCTCTCAAATCTTATATATTGTACATAGAGCCAGAGTAGTTTTTGTAATACCCAATGGATGTGTCTAGTTGTATTTATAAAATGTAAACATGTTTTGTTTTGTAGGCTAGTGAGCGAGTGTTGATAAGATGGCGGGCTTATGTGTTTATTAGGCCGGAGAGCCTAAGTGTTAAAAGCCAAGAGTCTGATTTTGTATATGTAACTATGCAGATCATTAATAAAATATAAATATCGCTGCGTGTAGTCTGACCAGGAAGAAAGAGTGACGGGGGACTAAGCTTCCACAAGGTTGGGTAAGGCAGAAAGCTAAGTGTGTAGGCCTAGGGGCTAAGCTAGGAGGCTTACCTCTAATGGGGATAATAATTTATTATTATTTTCTGAAGGCTAAGGTGGACATGTTGAGTGTTGTCCTAAGTTCCTATAAAGGGAACGTATGCTAAGTGGAACTCATGAGGATCAAGGAAGAAAAGTGTCAACCTAGGCACATATAGTTAAAATTGATAACTCAGTCGTGTTGGGGGTCATTCTGTTATTTTTTCATCCTCCACCTAAGTTCACGGGGATGCCCGTCGGAACCCATTTCTGGCCTCTGCGTCTGTATCTGCATAACCGCGCGCAGTGAAGGTTGTTTGTGTGACCATTTGCCCATTCTCTGTCTGAACTCGTTGGTCTCTATCACTGAACTCTATACATCCACAGTCACTCGAGAAACCACTCATGGGATGGGGGAAAAATCGACATGTGTGTCCTGTGAACCCAGTGAAAACCCATGGACTGATCCGCGTCTTATGCGAAGCTCGAGTATCATGTATATTATATTTTCCATGTGTGTCATGACTGTGGGTTGTTGTGGCCATGCAGTTCCTGGACCGAGTGTGGCTTGCTGCCATCGTTTGTTCCTTATTGAGCCTTGTTGTTGTCCTCCTTGTGCGAGAATGGAGTTGAAGAAGTAGGTTGTCAAGCCTGTGTGCAACACTCTCTCCAGGTGAGCGAGGTGGTTGTAGTTGAAGAGGCAGGTTGTCAGGCAAGTGAGTAACTCTCCCAGGTGAGAGAGTTTGTTGGGAAGCGATTTTCTCCCAGAGAGAGTCCAACACCAGCTACGAAGCTCTAAGAATTCCTGATCTAGCCTGTTGTCGAGACCTGAGAGGAAGGTGAAGCAGTCGATGGACTGTGTGATAGTGAAGGTGTATACTCTCGGGTGGAACACGCATTTGGGGAATGAGAGTCTATGAGTAATGGGTGTAAGAAGGCTCCTGGAGAGAATCCTTTCAGTTGCATTGTGCAATTTCCTGTAACCTCAGCCTAGTCTAGGAGTCCCTTGCCTTTGGTGGAACTTAGTCCCAACTCGGAGGTGACCCACTGTTGAGCATGATGAGCAACATGGTCTATGGCTGGGAGGTTCATGGAAGGTCTGCACATAGTTGGTGGATTTACTCTAGCTAAAAGATAAGTATCAATATGTTCTTAATTTATACATTATGCATGTTTGTGCCACTGATGATTGAATGTTATCATGTGCTCTGTTACATGTGGATTTACTATTAATCTTGTTTGAATCTAAATGGTAACAATAGATCTGTGTTATGTGTTTAATTTCAATTAAAATTCATGTTATATATATTTATATGTGAATGCTCCGCAGTGGTAGCATTACCCGGTCTTTGTGGAGGGTCGAGGATGCTACAGTTTGGTATCCCAACTAAGTCTGAGATGAGTAGTGGCATTGCCCAGGCAAGTTGATGGCTGGGGACGTTACATATTTCCTTTTTCATTGCAAAATATACCTACCAATCCAACATGTCCAAGGCTTCCTTTGGAAGCTCTCTTAAAGTTGAGTTTGAGGAAGCGAACATGGGGGGTATCCCACAAGGCTGGTGAGTTGATATGAGGATTCGATATTTATCCATAGGAGGAGGATGACAGGTGAAAGAGATAGAGACCCTTTAGAATTATTTCCTCTCGAGAAAATAATTTCCGGTCTTGATCCATCTACAGGGTGGTCAGAGTTTTTTCTTGTATGCTACATTTTCTTTTTCTCCATAAGGGATTAGTCTCCAAGTGTAGACTTTTGAAGATTCTTTTATTCCATTCCTTCCATATTTCCTAGAGAAAAAAATTGATAGAGGGGATGCTAAGGTTGATTGAGAATGGGATTGGAGAAGGTAGTGGTCTACCAATTTTCAATGCTTTCGTCTAAGCTTCCTTTTTTGTGATCAATGGTGAAAAAAGTGGTGGCACATTGATCCCATAAGGAGGAAGGAAAGGAGAAAGAATTAAGAACATGCTCCATTGATTCTCCATCCTACTCGAGGACTCGGTAGAAGGATAGACTAGGAAATCCTCTTCTAGATAGATTATCCCAAGTTAAGATTATCCCATGGGATAAACTCCAGAGGAAGAAAGATACTTCCAGCCATAAGTTTTGCTGCCAAATTCTTATCTAGAGATTTTGTGAGGGTTGGTCCTTATGGCTTGCTACTAAATAGTAAGCTTCCCGAAGGTTGAAACATCCTGAGGCATATATCCCTAATGGATCCTATCCTACCCCTCTTGGATCTCGATTTTCCTTCCTAAATGCTCCTTCCAAAAATTTTCTCAAATGAGTTCAGGTGGAAGAGGTTTCCATTGATATTTAGGAAGCCAAGTTTTCCATTAATATTCTCGTTTCAAAGGGAGACAATATTGTTGAAGCCATTTTTTTCTTTGATTAAGCATGTTCTCTCTCAATGATTGTAAATATGTATGATCCTATAAATAGGGTTCTAATTTCCAAACATCATCCCAAAATAGGGAGTGGTCACTATATCTGCTTTCCCAAAAGTAGTGTTGATGGAGGAGATGTTTATAGTTCCAAGAAACATTCTAGATTAGTGTTATGACCCAAGAGAAGCATATATGGGATTAAATGTGTGCGATATGTTCCCTCGGGGGGCATATATAGGGATACATGTACATATACTATGTAAATATATGTGTAACAGGTTTATCCTGATAGTAAAGGAGCCTCATTTGTAGTGTTTGAATACACATATATAGATATCATGTATTCACTATTGAGGAGATTTGAATTGTGATGTATGAATATATTTGGATATTTCGAGGAGGTTCTCTAATTCTTTAAGGAGTTATTGTGTAACTCATCTCTCTTATATATATTAGACTTGTGCTCCATGCTCAAATTTCTCTTATCTATATATATTCATAACATTCAGAGACCCTGAGATGTTTCCTTTTAGGAAAATGAGGTCCTTGGGTTCTATTTGAGAGAAATATTTTTTGTGCCAGATAGTTCGGGTCCATAAATCACCCTTGATTTTGAGCCATCTCCACCAAGTCTTGGCTCCAAGAATTGAGATAATAAATTCAATATATCTGAGTCCTAAGATTCCTAAGAGATTGGGTTGGAAAAATTTCTTCAAGGATACCAGATCCCATTTTCATTCCTTGGGAGCTCCTCCCCACACAAATGATATTTAGAGGCTACGAATAGATTTTAGAATGAATTTTGGAGCTGCAAGAGCAGAGAAAATATAAAGGGGCATTTCTTGCAGCACAAATTTAAGTAAGACAAGATTCCCTCGAGTGTTGAGCAATCAGAATGACCAATTGGCAATTTTTTGATCCACCCTCGAAAGGAAATCTTTCCAAGAGGAGATGCAGAGTGAATTTTCAAGAAGAGGAATGCCTAAGTATTTGGATGGAAGGCAACTCTAGTGGAAACTAGGAATCCTAGAAATATGGACCTAAATAGTAGGAGAAGTGTTAAAAAATAATAATTAAGATTTAGAAAGATTGATAGAGGAACATAAGGCATCCATGAAGTCAGACATGACATTCTTGGTCAATTTGGATTTGAATACAGAAGGAATGCCCATGATCATAGTTTCGTCAACACGTTGTTAATGTGAGACTGGAAGGTCATCCCCAAAGAACCTAAGACCCCTAATTTTGTTTCTTGTGAATATTTCTTTGAAGGACCTACCAAGGCCTTCAACCATTAGGATGAAAATTAAAGGAGAGATATGGTACCCTTATTGAATTCCCTATGAGGGGGAAAAGTTAGCTAAGAGGGATCCTTTAACTAAGGAAAGAAAGAATATAGAGGAGGTGAGAGACATGATCCATTTGATCTAAAGAGGAGAGAATCGAAAAAACTTTGAGGAAATACTAGGTACACTACCAACTAAGTTTGTCAAAGGATTTAGACATGAAAAATTTTGTTATCCTTCAAGGGGACTTGGTGAATTTGAGAGAGTGGATCATCTCATGAGCTAGGATGATGAAATTAAGGATTTGTCAACCCTCAACGTAACATGTTTTATCTAGAGACATCAAGGAATGGAGGAGCATCTTAGGATGATTGGCTATAAATTTGATAGTAATTTTGTAAACCACATTGCAAAGGGAAAGTAGTTTAAATTTTTTGAGTCCTCCACTCTTTTTTATTTGGGAATCAAGGCTAGGATGGTGGAATATAGGGATAGAAATACATTGTAAAATATACAAGTGTCCTCCACTAGTTCCCATACATCATGTTTTATGGTTGACCCATAGAAAACGTTGTTGGTGAAGTCATTCAAGATGGGTAACCTACATTTAGACATTTACATGACATATTGTATATCTTCCTCCATAGATATCGGGTGCAAAAGGGACTCATTCTTCTCTTGTGAGACTAGTTTGGGGATATGGAAAGTGGTTTTTTTAATGGTTAGTCTTGTATCTCGTAGGGGCTTGGAAACGAGACATTTGTAGACATTTACCAACTTATTTTCCATAAATGCATAATCTGTAAGGATATTTCCATGACTATCTTTTATGGAAGTAATTTGATTGTGTTAACGTCATTGGATCATCAACATATCAAAAAATTCAAATATCCCCCTCCCAATATTTAATCCATCTAACTCTGTATTTCCTCCTTTAGAGTAACTCCTATTTCGTTTCTTGTATTTCAAGTTGTGTTTGGAACTTCACTTCTTCGTTTATCAATTTATTTGACTAGGCTTCGAGGATCATAGATTGTTCAATCTGTTCCATTTGGTTTTGCAACTGTTTTTTAGTTATGCATATGCTTCCAAACTCTTCCTTATTCCATTTTTTAAGGAAGATTTTGATATGCATGAGTTTTTGTTGAAATTTGTACATTAGGGAGTGACCATAAATGTTTTATTTTACACACCAAAGTTGGATGTGTTCTTGAAGGGAGGGTTGATCAATATAGAAACATTCAAATAGAAAAGGGAAATTGATGGGGGTGCCTTTCAGGTCAATTTCCATCTTGATGGGCCAATGATATGAGACTCCAAAAGGAATGATAGACGATGATAGGTGCATGCTTGATAACATTAGGAATTAAATAACCAGAAATTGGTCTAGTCTTGAAGCCACATGATGTTCCCCACCTCGTCGATTGTTCCAGGTGTGCAGTCCATTCACTGTGTCTAAATCGATCAGATTTAGATGTTGAATGATATCATTGAACATTGATCATCTCAATTAATCCTTTCGATTCCTCCTCATTTTTCATCTAGGGAGATGACTATGTTCAAGTATCCTATAATTAATCAGTGATTAGTTTGTATTAGATGATTGAGGTTTTAGATTGAGTTGAGGAAGTGGAGCTTGTTAGGAATAGAGTAAGGACCATACAAATTAGTGAGGTAGAAATATTTGGATGAGATGACCAATTTAAATATAGCTCAGATTCATTTTTGGTTTGAGAAGAAATTTGACATGGAGACTTTGTCAAGGTTCCATAGTAGCGCTAACCTTTCCACTGAACCTTAAAAATCAAATTTTGTTGCTTGGGATCCTTATCAAATTTTGGTTGTTAGATTTTAAATAAAATTCCTAAGACATTTGGTTTCTTGCATCGGTACAATTGTGGGCTCTTCTTTGAGAATTTTGTTCATGAGAAGCCTATGTTTTCTTTTTCCATTCAAGATAGTACTGATCTAGGAGACCCTTTTAATGGGAGAGGTGGGGGGAAGTTGGGGAAAACTTATCCATCATCAATGTTATTTGGAAATATTGACAGGAAGCTCCCTAAGATCTTGGAGAACTTGTTTGTTACTCCAATAACCTTTTTTCTTTTCATATTTTAAGAGTTTGGAGTTTCCATTGGAGGAATGTGTTTTAACACCTAAGAAGGAAGAAAGGGAGTTCTTACCTTTAAAGGATGGGAAATGTGGTTGTTTGTTTTGCACCAGGGAATCTTTCAAAATTTGAACATGTTGTTCCAATATGGGGTTTGGATCTTGGCACTCATATGTTGTAGAATTAGATTGAAGATATAATTATCCCAGGTCCATATCATTGCTATCCTTGGAATGAATTTGTTTCCCAATGTCTGCATGGATGTTCTCTTCAATATCTACAAGTTTTACAAATTTTAGATCCATTGTATTCCTATGATTGGATTTTTCATCTATATTGTTGGATAGGCCATGGAAATTCCTATGATGTTTCCTCTACCAAGTTTGCTTCTGAGGAATGTTTTTGGGGTCCTCCTCATTATGTGATAATATTTCGTAGGCATTAATCGTGTTGATATTTCTATTGGAATGAGGGGGAGAAATTTTCCTTTTGGGTCATATTCTAGTTGATACTTTTTCAAATCCCTCAATGTATCTTGATGGAGGGGCTTGCACCAATTACAAGTAGACATTCAAAGATAAATCACGAAATATATGGCCATGTTCATGGCATTTGTGGCAACAAAAGAGATTTTTTTCATAGTAAATGGTTTGCAACAAGTCGGTATCTTCAAAGATAAGATAGATAAAATATGGTAGGGACTTTGAAAGATTCATGTAGATACAAATGCGGGTGTAAGTGGTGTAGCGGCCTTGTTTAGTGATTTCATATATTTTCACAAAATATCCCAGTGTATTGTCAATAACTTCTAAGATTTTGTCCTTTCAGAATTTTGATGGGAGTGAGTAGAGTTATATCCCAACTGTAATAGTTGTAAAGTCATATTTTTCAAGGATGAATATCTTTTTTTAGAGTCTAAAGTATAGCCATGTGTAATTGAAGAAATAGGGGACACTTTCTAAGACACGGCCTTCATCCTCTAGGTTAGACAAAATGGTAGTGAAGAATCCTTTGGAACCCAGTTTAAGATCAAATTTGCCCTTGGATTTTCAATTTTTCTTGATCTAGTAGACAAGTTCTTTTTCAGTGCGACAAATTCCCATGCATTTACCAATCGACACATGATTGTTAATGAATTATATATGCTCTCCTATTTTTGTATATGTGATCTCATATTTGGGGTTTTATCCAAATTTAGAAATATAGAGATATGTGGTTCTAGAGATACTATGTGTTTGGACATGTGTCTCATGATCTGCAACTGGAGGATTTTGTTTTCCTAGTCCTTTCCCTTATGAGTTCTAGGAACACTATTTTGACAATGGTTTCTATATTTTTGTATTGATTTGTTGTTTATGATATCATGGGAGCACCCAACAAAAAATATAATGTAGGAATGAGTCACGCCCCCTGCCCTAGTAGAAGCCACAGAGTGGGTTAAAACAACCAAAACCCTAGTCTTGTTGAAAATCCCTAAAACATATCTCTTTCATTTTCTCATGGGAGATATTAAAATTTGGATTGACATGGGAGTGGGATTTGATCCACTTATGTGTGCACAAGTAACGAAACTATTTAATATAATATCTTTTCGTGCAACTGCATGTTCGAACACTACCTAAAGGTGGCCCTATAGTGCAACCACATCTTTGACTTCTACCTCAAGGTGGCCCCATGGTGCAACCACATGATCGACCATTAATTCAAGGTGACCCAATGGATCCAAGATAGGCCCTCATGGGAATTCAACCTTTTCCAATGGTGAAAAAATCCATGATTTCCACCATTGGATACGACCCCTTCGATATTTATTCCATTATTACAGATACCTAATTTATCACAACTTTTTGTATTATATTTATTCAAAACATCACTATAAAAAAATACTAAACTAGAAGTAAATATTATTTAAAAAATTATTTAGGTAAAAGAACTTAATAATACTCACTTTATAGTTGTGGATAAAAATAATTTTTAGCTTAAATGAATATTAATCAACGCCATGCCCATGACAATAGCT
>SNQJ01S0012019.1:81028-100610 GCA_010110895.2 Picea sitchensis
ATATTAATCAACGCCATGCCCATGACAATAGCTCCACTATGTTATTTTTCTTTTTTCCAATTAGACAATGTTTTTTTTCTTTTTTCCAATTAGACAATGTTTCAAATTTCCAAATATGTTTGAAGTTTATATATGTAAAGTTTAATTTTAAAAGGATGTTAAAATTATATATATGTATTTTGTTTTTCTAGTTGAATATTTATGGATAATAAAGTTTCAATATTATGTTAAATATATTCATATAATTTCTACCACAAATTAAATAAGTAATTTTGATATTATAATATGAGAAAAGTTGTACTAAATTGGCCTCTAATTGAAATAAAATTTAAAATGTATTATTATTTCAATACATTATAATCTAAAATATTTTTTTAATATTGATGTTCTTGCAAATTTAAGTAAAACTTCTATCTATTTCAAAGATTCATATACACATTACCAATATTCATTAATGCATGTAACAAGAACATGAACATATAAAAAGTATATAGAAATGTGAAATATAAAAAATATTATTCAATGTTGATAAATGATACAATGTGTTAATGTTTAGGTAATTACTTGTTTACTATTTATTTACTCTAACATTTTTTAACAAGAAATATCATTATTTCTAATCATTTTTTACATGAAGTTTATAACAATCACATCACATCATGATTTAAGATTTATTTTTATTATATTATTGAATGTTATGTATTCTATCACCTTTGAATAAGAAATATGTTTTTCCTTGATTACAAAATTCATATTTAATTATTGTAGGGATGGTTTCACCTTCACTGAAAACATTAATTAAATAAAAAAATATTTAAATAAAGTATATATATAGAGGGGATGGTTTCACTTTGAGTGATAATAAAAATTAAATCAAATTATTCAAATAAATTATTAAAAATTTATATTTAATTATTGTATCTCAGCACTTTGTACTTGAATATGGAAGGGATGGTTTCAAGTGAAAACAAAAATTAAATAAAAAGTATTAAAACAAATTATATATGAGCTACTTTACATTTTATAGACATTAATATATTGATTTATTTATTATTTTTTTTTTAAGATTAAAAATTAAATAAATTTGTTGTAAATTTATGGATTGTAAAATTTTGGATGTTTTTGTTCGTCAAATGAAGGAGATATTTTATAAAAAAAACTCACCATGGACATACATATTCAAGAAAGCGGATGTATACAACTTTGGGGTTATACTTTTACAAATTGTTAGTAGAAAAGGTAATCTATTTTTCATTGATTTAGAGTAGAGGGTGTTCGATGCGTCTTTTGAGAAGGTGGTTTTGGAGATCAATGTGGAGATACCAAGTCCATGCAATGCAACTATGTAGTTATAATGGTGGTAGGATGAAGATTCAATCTATCTAGAGAGAACTAGTATCATGATAATCATAAGTGACATAAATTATAGAGAGAACTAGTATCATGAGAATCATAGGTGACATAAATTATATAGATGGAAAGTGTAATATATATATATATATATTTATTTGTGTAAAAGAAAAAATAATAATGACAACTGTTTTTAGTTACAAAATTGGAAAAATATTACATTAACATGTATTTTTAACAAAAATGATGGTATATTTGTAAAGGAAACGAAAATTGATGGTATTTGTAAAAAAAACGAAAATTGATAAAATTGTTCAAACCAACATCAAAGATCAATAAATAAATTCCTCTATCCTAACAATCCACTTCAAAGATTCAACTATTAGCACTTACCTCACAATATTTCGGAAGAGACTAATAAGCATCATCACAGTAGATCATCCATTCAAAAAATGGAAAAATAAGTATCATTAAAGTAGAACATCCATTAAAAAAAATCCACTTCAAAGATTCAACTATTATCACGTACCTCAAAATATTCGGAAGAGATTAATGAGCATCATCACAGTGGATCATCCATTCAAAAAAATGGAAAAATAAGTATCATCAAAGTAGATCATCCATTAAAAAAAAAGGGTAAAAAAATACATTATTAGTATGGTTAAGTTTGGAAGAGAATAATAAGCATCATCAAATTAGGTCGTTCGTTCATTAAAAAAAAAGGGGAAGAAAAAATTATTAGTATGGTTAAGTTTCAATATATAGATACTTGTAAAAATAAAGATGATTTTTGTGATTTTATATTTTGTTTGTCCCTATTATCAAATTGGTTCTTGGTTCATAAAGAAAAGACATTTTACCACGAAGAAGATAATAAATTTTCCAAATTCCATTGAAAAATAATATATTTGTTTGACTTTATCTCTAGATTCTCATTAGAAGAAAAATGAAGAGCTAAATACACAGAAAGAATTGAAAGTGAAGTTACAACAAGAAAATACAATAATAACAATTACTTGTTGAAAAAACATAGATTACTTGTTGAAAAAACATAGAGTAGGTAAAATTTGTCAAAATCCCCTCTTAGGTAATTGTTGATGAGATACTACACGAGCCCTTTCATCTACCATAAAAAGTCAAAAAATACAAAAAATAGTTATTACACCATTAATTATCATTATGATAATCAAATACTTGAACTGATACATGGTATGGTAGGTTGAGCTAACACCCAAATGATTTATTTAGGAAAAGATCTTTCCTAAGATACAAACTTGCTCTCGTTTGGGTTTATCAGTAATATCAAATTTTGGTGGTATTCCTTTTATATTAATCAAAACCAATTATTTCAAGGAATATCAACTTATGTATTGAGAATATTAATAATGATATTTTTGAAACTATTGTAGATAAGGAAAGAGAGGGAAAAATATTTTAAGGAATATTCATTTATATATTGATACTATTAATAATGATCTTTTTTGAAAGTAAGGAAAATGAGAGAAACTATTTTTCTTTTAGATGGATATATGTGATATCTCCTCCAAACTAAATATTTTCATTATATAGAAGATTTGTTCTATCAATTTGATGGAATGTATGATCACACAATGAACGATTGGTACACAAATAGTTATCTAACAAAAATACAAAAATATACAAATGATTGTTATGGGACAAAATCTCACACGAATATTACTGAATACACAAAAGAATCTCCCTAGGACATTCTGGTTGATCCTAGATAGAAAGAGGTTTAAAATTCTATGGTTTTTTATATCTAGAGAAAAACAAATATTTTAAACCCAAGAAGGATAGAGTAGCATACCTTATATATAAATGTTTTTCATGTGTATCTTGGCTAATGTAAATCCGGAGTTCTAACTTTAGCTCTTGTCACTTGCTCACTGCACACAAGCACCAAACAATACAAATATTATTCTTACTCTAGTGTTAGAAATCATCAATATATCTCATATCTAATTTTATTTACCATTCATATAATCAAATTCAAACATCTTCCATGATAAACACAAACCATTTGGATAAAAACATTGATCAATTATATATGATAGAGAACTTACATCAAAAATATGCCTTTCATGATGATGCCATTATCTGTTGACTCCTTGCTCCTTGTTTCTCTCTTCAACTTCTTGGTGAGGCTAGGCTCTCTAACTTTTGGATGTGATGGACTAGACATGCACCTCTACGAATGCACAACATAACAATACTCTTGATTCTTCCTTCTCTTGCCCATAAATTTTCTTTGTTATATAGTTCTTTGGAAGAGGATTGGGAGAGCTTCTATATCTTCTAGAGACCACTAGAGACTAAAATGTTGTGAGTTCCTAGTCCCTTTCTATGAAGATACAACTCATGTGTTTCCTATGTCCTAATAACTTCATGAATATAAAGGTTTTAGGGGCTTGTTGAACTATTAATGATCCACGAGGCTCATCGCTTTTTTTTCCAGTGTGTGTCTTGCGATGACCACCAAAAAGGGCTCAAGTCTTAGGAAAAATATGCATTTTGGCTTCCATGTTTTGATAAAATCTTTTATGGCATGTAAGGTGGAAATTAAGGCTATAACAATGATATAGGTGGCTATTTATAATATTTTCCTTTATTCCATGAGTATTGTAAGAATTCACAATATTATTGAAGTAATAATCATAGAAACTGACAATAACAAAAGGTTAAGGAAGGTCGTTGATAAGATGAAATACATAATTATCTCAAATATGTTATTTTCGTCATGGTAAAAGTGATTTTGGTCCATGAATGTAATAAAATGAATAAGGATTCAAAATATATAAAAGCCATATTAGACTACATAGACTTCCGAGCTATATATTGTATCCTAGTTGAGAACGATGAATATCTTTCTAGTGAAGACATCATTTTTCTCTCTAAAGAAGAAGAAAAATATTACCTATCTGAATTTGAGTTATATGATGATATTAAATTCTCTCTCCATAGAATCTCTATGATATCAAGAAAGCATAGAAAAATGATAATGGAGAATCAAGTGTACAAAATGAAGATGTATTAGAATGTATTTAGTATTTTCCTTAGAATTTACAGTCTTCCATCTTGTGTCAATGGTATTTTTCATACAAATATCACCTTAGGGAAATAATCAACTTAGTTTTACTTCTAATTGGTTCTTGGAAAAATTCCCATACACCAATATTTATATAACCATATATTTTGTTTTCATGATATAGTGATCTTGCATTCATAAGAAAAAAAAAATGTTTGCATAGGTTTTTCCAATATTGCAATGGCATACTCTCATAATTGGTCTCTATATTGAAATATTTGCATTCGCATGTTCCTTTCATGTAGTGAAAACATTTCCCCTAATCACAAATTTCAATACTTCAATTTTCATATCCAACAATGTGGCAAATATGGGTTAGGCCATATGTTTTTTGTGGATTTCAAAAAAGTTGGACTTGCTACATCAAACGTTATCAATAATCAACAATGGTATATATGGATATTTGACTACTAGAGTTATCCTTTTGATCAATTCTGCATTATATATGTTATCCCTCCATTTGATGCCTTTGTCATTGGTGTTCTAAAGAATCGGTGATGGTGAAGATAGTACATATCCATATGGATTTGAAAGAATAGGGAAGGATGTTAGACCTAGTTGTGCATAGTATAATTATTGTACATATGGCTATGATGGTTGTTGTGTAACGATTTTTTCTAGTAAAGATTTGTCTTAGATGTTTTATGTCTCGTCATATATGTAAGCAGTACTACCTTCAAAGCATGTTTAAAGTATTATCCTCGAAATATCATCCACTAAAAAAATTGTTTTTCATGATACACAACAAGGCATATAGCATAATACAAGGTGGTGAATAGTGTCTCCACTTATGCTCAAAGTCGAATCTAAAATAATGAAAGTAGATGAATAGTCTAAAGGAAAATTCTATAAGGAATTTTTTATAGTGCTTCCATACACTTTTGTGGTTTGTAAAAGAAGTGCGGATTTCATTACTAATCACTTTATATCTAGGGCTTTTGTGCTTAAGAATATAATTTCTAAAAGAGTTTTTTTATGTGAAAGAAGAAGTTTTGGAGTAGCAGAGTTGTCGAGTCTTAGGTTTTGGCAATTTGGTTCTTCTTTGTAGTGTTATCTTATGTCAATATAAGAATTACTTTAATTTTGTTCATTTTCTTTTATTGAATGTTTAATATTTTGTATTATGGATTACTTGTGATATTTCAACATTTGAAATATTTCACATGTGATTATACCTATAGTTTTGTGTGAGTATAGTTCTCTTATCATAGTAGAAGAAATCCTCTTACTTATGCTTCAAGTGAATCAAATTGGTACCAAATTTTAAGCGCTATCAAATCCATATAGCTATAACTATAAAAAAATAAAATGAACATTATTCACATGGTTTATAATAACTTGATATAGTCAAATAAAGAGCATTATAAAATTTAACAATTATATGTACAACCCTTGAAATACAAAGTACGATGTGAGGTTTTTGTTGATGAAGTGTCATGAGACACATAATTTTATTAATAAGGAAAATATAATTACAAGCAAAAGTAAGGATTCATAACCTACTTAACTTCACTTGAAGAAAGAGCTTGTTTATATAGCTCAACGCTAAAGTAAATTTTAGGCGAAAAACCAATCACATAACCACACGAGTCTTATAGGTGTCATTTACATAGAAGGTAGGTTTCCTTATCGTATCAAACTAGAATAAAATAATTTCTAAAAACAATTAAACTATAGAACTTTAGGATTATAAGGCTAACATTCCTCCTTTAATCTAAAAGTTCATATCTACAAATATCAAATTCATCTCTAAACTTGGTAAACTTTATTATATCAAAAGGCTTGGTAAAAACATCTAAATTTTGATCTTTATATGGACATAACTAAGGCTTAATGATGTCTTTGATGATGAGTGATATGATGAAGTGGTACTTGGTGTCAACTTACTTAGTCTTTGAGTGAAGTATTGAATTCTTGTCCATCTTTATTTGATCGATTGTTAGTCAATAAAGTAGTCGATGATTTTTTAGCTTTACTAAGATTCTGTAAAACCATAATTTTTGAGCTTTACCAAGGTCTTGTAAAAATTCCCAAGTCTTGTGATTTATCTTCCTTGTGTTTAGCATTATAAAATTATCTCACAACATTTTGTAAAAACTTACCAATTTGTTGTCACCTCAAAACTTCACGAGTCTTGTGATTTATTCTTTTTTAGCATAAAGTTATCTCAAAACATTTGGTTAAAACTTACCAATTTCCTGTCGCCTCGAAACTTCACGAATCTTCTGATTTATTCTTTTTTAGCAGTATAAAGTTTTTCTCCTGGCCTATTGTATTATGTTTTTATGTACATAATATTGAGGTTAACTTTCTATCAAATTCAATTTCAGATCGTTATCACCTGTAAAATGTCTCACAAAACCAATGTCCTCCGTCTCACAAGCGTGCTATGACCAAAATCTCATTAGAGTCTTTTATTAAAGTTTTTATGACCTTTCAAGGACAAAAGCTTTTCGTGGATTTTATTTAAATCATGATTTATTGGTTATTGCTAATGTTGTGAAACCATTACATAAAATGGTGTTTCATTTCCTTCCTACCAAAATTAGTTTTTGTTTTTTTGTTAAGATTTTTTTTTTTCCCATAGTTTAACTTTGTTGTGAGTGAGATTGATCTTTAAAACAAAATCTTATTGTTGGGGGCAAAGATGAAAATTTAATAGGGGATTTAGTTATGCATCTTTACATATCAGTTTGGAAGTTCTGAAATGATCTTGGTTTGCGAAGCTTGCCAATGTGTTAGTTGTTGATTAAGGACATTTAAAGTTGTGGGCTTTACAATATGCATATGTATTTATTATACAATATATAGACCAATTTTAAGAAATATATGTAGATTATTCACTTTTGGTTTGTCATTAAATTTAGTATGATCCATAAATTTTGAAGGAATTTTTGTTTATTGTATGACATGATTTCGTGCGAGAAATTTTAAGGATTCTAAGGAGTTTTAATTGATTCAGTTTGTTGTAATTATTGAATTATTTTCGTTTGATCATGATATAGTCTACTATGAGCTAGAAAAATGAAGTTATTTTGAATTTGCAAGTGTTGCAATTGGAGACTTACAGGACTTATGAATTTGGACTTCTACAAATCTATGTGAGAGGGTAAGAAAACACATGCATCTAGTAACTTTCTTTTATGCAGTTTGTTGACATATTAATTTATGTATTGTCAGACAAGTGCAAATAGTTTCTTTGGTTGGTGTTTGATACTCTGTGTCTCATGCATAGTGTGGTTACCTTTGTTCGGTTACTGGATGCAATGGTGTGTTGTATATGAAAATTTTGGATGGAAAGTTGGGTTGGAGTTTTTTTGGGGTGTATTGTATATGCGAACTAGAATTGGTTAGCTACTATTTTGTTTTTTCACAAGCAAGTTAAGACGATCACAGGTTGTTGCAAAAGTTGTGTAGGTCGAAAACAATGAAATGTGTAAATGAAAAAATCCTCATCCATAATGTAATTACTTTTTGTCTGTTATTGGCTGGAATGGTGGAGTAGAATAAATTTTTTGTTTTGTTTATATGCAAAATAGAAATGATGGTTGATTAATATTTTTTAGAAGCAAGTTAATCTAGTAAGGGGTTGTTATGGAAAGTGTGTAGGATGAAAACAATAAAATGTGAACATAAAAAAGTTGTGTTGATTTGAGGTTTTATGGTTCACTTTTTCTTTGTTTTGAAAAATGTGTTTACCTACCATGTGCTCTGTTATAGTCCAGAAAGATGAAGCTTTTGTAAATTTTCAAGTGCTATGACTCACGAGTTGTAGGAATTTTGGTGTTGTAAATTTTCAAGTGCTATGACTCACGAGTTGTAGGAATTTTGGTGTTGGGATTCTGCAAATCCATGTCAAACGGTAAGAAATCATCTACATTGTGTGTTATATGCCAAGGAATATTAGAAATTGATTCCTATTTTGTGTTTCAAAAATGAGTTAAGTGAGTCGAGGGATATTTTTAGAGACTGCATAGGTTGGAAAAAATCAAAGTTAAACATAAACATAAAGGTGTGTTATTCTCGGCTTATAGTATTCTTTTCATTTTTCAGTTGTTTGATGCTTTGGATATATCGTAAAGCAGTGGGGAAATTTTTCTATCAGTTATTTTTACAAATTGTTTTACAAATTGTCTAGAATACTTGTTGAATAGGCCCATGGTGTCCATCTCTTACTTCTTTGACCAATTGTCTACGATATTGATTTATGTTTCTTAGAAAGATGTGATTAGTTTGTGTGCGTATTGTTTAATAGTGTATGTTTTATGCATAGTGGATGTGCTTTGTTTTATTCGATATTTTTTTATTTAACCTTTTAGTCATTTATCATATTAAAAAATGTATGTCTTCATAGTTTTCATTTATGTTTGAAGATGTAGATAGTGGAATTTTTGAAACATATATCTTGATTTTAGGAATTAGATGCAATTTGTGTTATAAATAGGAATCCAGTTCATATAGATATGATTTCAATGTGTATATATCTTTGTTGTCTAGACAAATCAAGAAATAATGTATTGATGCATTCCACAATTCAACAAAACAATAACATAAATGAGATGGGGATGTGGAATGCATCAAACAAAAAATGTGCAAGAGTATATTAAAAAATGCATCCAGTCTAAAATAACAATAAGTTTGTAGTAGATGACCAATATTGTGATGTGTTATATGTTGGTGCTTATGTGCAGAGAGTTTTTCTTTGACGATTTGTTTGCATTCTGTATAACTATATATTTCATGCTTCATAAAAGTTTTTTCTTGACACAATGAACATTGTTCTATTTTTCATTCATTTGAAAAGAATTGATACCAATTCTATGGCACAACTCCAATAGTTGGGTAGTGTGAATTGAAGCAATTAACCTTGGTGGTGTTTTGATCCTTGTAATATCTCTTAGATGAAAGTGCACTTTTGCAAGTTGTTGGAAGGATTTTTCTATTAACATATGTCGACACTTCGTGCAGTTATGTGTTAGAAACTCCATAATTCACAGAGGGATACTACTAGCATAGGAAGCACTTATGTATTTTCAAGGCTTGCATGAAATTTTTTTGTCGGTTATCATTGTGCATTCACACACCTCTTCATTGTGAATTGTAATGAGTGACGTAATTTGCATGAGTTATGTAACTTTCATGTAATGAGTGATGTAATTTGCATGTATTGAGTGATGTAATTTGATCTCTCTGATTTATTTATGTTTCAAAAGCTTCATGGTGGAATTCTTGTGCAGTTATTGTTTTTCGAGGATGTGTAGAGGCTTTTTCTGTTCTGATATTGCGATTCTCTTCATAGGCATGTACTTTGAAAAGTGAACAGTCGGTCTATTTTCAATTTCCATGCGGAGAATTCACACTTTGAACCCTTGCACACAGAATTCGTATTACTTATGATCTGGTGTTGGTGTTCTTAGAGGGATCCACATTTCTGTAGTCATCACAGCTATATCATCCACATTTCCACACAGGTGTATGGTCGGTATAGGTGACACTTGATCTGTTTAATACGATATATTTTCAATCCTGCTACAGAGAACTTACAGTGGTCATCATCCAACATTATTGTACTTCCCGTAACAACCCTTTTACATCATTTTTTTAGTTTCATCATCAAGAGTAATTTTGTATAGTTATAATTAAAACTTTCTTATATAATTTTACTTAACTACTATTCTCATTGGGATATTTGAATCTTTTTATCTAATTTTCAGGGTCTTACCATGACAGGGTACTCATCCAAGGAAATTACATTGGTCATCACCAACCAATGAGACTTGCTCTCTTCATAGGTATATAAGCCATACTATAATTTCTAATGAAATCATTATAACTTTCTCTATTAAAAATAGATTAGTCTCGCCATGTATTAACCTAATACTCTAGTTATGTTCACTATTTATGTATTTATGTTTATTATTTGAAGGTTGGAATATAAAGTCTTAAGTGGAAGAATTCCCACAATATATATACACGAATACTTCTTTATCACTAATTGACTCTGCATTGGTGTGTTGTGTGTGTGTGTATTCAGCACTTTAAACGTTGGTGGTTAATCTTAATACTCTTCATATATAAACATACTCATACAAGTACATGAATTATCAAGTACATGAACTCTTGAGCTATGACGATATGTAGACGAATGAGCGCAGTCATTACATCTCTTCTTAGAGATAAGCTTCCACCATTCTTACCAGTTCATTCACACTTTATTTTTACAGTTTTGTACATTTCGTTCATTAATAGAAATTGTGTATTATTGTATCTCTATGTTTCTTGCAATATCTCTGTATATTTCTCATTACATTTCTGCCTTCGTTTCGTTCTCAAAATAATCTGGATTGATCACTAGCATAGATATGTACATGGAAGAATCAGTAGTTGTTCAGGGTTGCAAAAGGAGATTTGTTTGTAAACTCAGAGAATCATTGTATGACCTTAAGCCACCCATGCAATTGTACAAGATGTTAGATCTTTTCATGGCCACATGTAATTTCTTAAGAAGTAAATATAGCCATTGTGTTTATTTTGAAAGGTTTGAAAATGGTACATTCATGTTCTTAGTATTATATGTTGATGATATGCTAAGCATGCTTAATATTAGCAAGTTAGAGGCTCAGTTGACCATGATGTTTTAGATGAGGGATCTAGGAGAAGAAAAACAAATTTTCACAATAGGAGTACACATAGACGGGAAAAATGGTAAGCTCTGATTATCACAACATAAGCGTCTCGAGAAGATATCTATGTGGTTTAGTATGAACATTATGTAACTTGTAAAAACTCCTATAGTTTTCTATTGTAATCTTTGTTCAATTTTGTGTCCTAGTTGTAAGGAAGAAAATGTTATCTCTCATGTATCACATGCAAATACACTAGAAATATTTGTTTTTGCAATGAAAGGTTCAAATATTTCATATGGAGTTGGTGTTGTGAGTGGACACATGGAAAATCCAGGTGAAGAGCATGGAAACGAGTGCTTCAATATCTTAGAAGCACAAAAGCACTAGTATCACCTATAATGGTTGGACGATTTAGTCTGTGGTTATGTTAATTCAAAAAAATTGGACAAGAAGAGACCTACCTCAGGTTATGTCTTGCATGAATGCAAATATCTATTGGGTGAGTTTGGAGAAGTACATGATATGGTTTTCTATGATGGTCGAAGAATTGTGTATTTGACTAATCATTCAACATATCAAAATGACAGAATGCATCATTTTGTAAGATAGGTTACTGATGGAGATGGAGTGGCCAATACTAAAGAAAGTTGTGCAAACATGTTCATGAAACCGATAACATTATAGAAGCTATGGTGGAGTGTGACTTATCTTGGCTTGCAAAAGAGGTAATGAATGGGATTTGGAGAGGTATTGGGTAAATTGTTTTGAAGCTGGGGATTGTTGGAATTATGAGAACAATTAGTTATGCTTATAATACAAATTTACATACGGTAAATGTTTGGTAGCTCATATAATGGAGAAAGTTCGTTTGTTTTGAAGGTGGAAATTGTTGGAATTATGAGAACAATTAGTTATGGTTCTAATACAAATTTACATAGGGTAAATGTTTGGTAGTTCATATAATGGAGGAAGTTCATAAACAGATGTAACCAAAGAAAGTTCTTGTACTGATAGATAATGCCAAAGAGGCATTTTGTAATTTTATAATCCTATCTTGAATAATATGACATACCAAATTGTTACCTTTTATATTAGGATGTAACTCATTAACTATAGATATACATATTGTTGTTGAGATACAAAGTTTTTGTGACCTTTCACGACTAGAACCAACATAGATCCATCTTAATGAGGGATCTATGAAGCCTAGATAGGGATCAAATCTCTAGAGTTGCAAACCTTTAACCTTCCCTCAAGCTTTTCCATCTAAAAGAGGTTTTCACCTTGAGATATTTGATCTCTCTAACGAAACAATCCAGAAAAAATAGAAATCTAAATGATTAAAATATATGTACTACAAAAAAAAATTCAAAATATTAAACAGTTTCTATATAGATACTTTACTTATGATTTTGAATTGATCTTGTTATATGATAAGAGCTTTCAAGCGATAGAGGCAACCTCTTTGTTTGTTTTGATACGTAATCAGATCATTTCTATATGTACTATCTGTTGCAATGTTTTTTCAGTCCTTTTATAATAAAAATCCACCAATTACAATTGATTGAAATATGAATAAACACAACATGGTCCCTTCACGATTTTAAATACGTTTCTCCAGTTCAGGTATCAGACCCTTGAAAATCGCCGCAATTGAAGGGTCCAGGACATAGACTTGTTTCCTACATGCCAAACGCTGGTAATGTTGAAAAAAGGTGCAGCTTTTCGATGGATTCAATGCATCTACTATAAAAATTCTTATTGTGTTAGACATGATGAAGGGTCCAGGACATAGACTTGTTTCCTAAACGCCAAACGCTGATAATGTTGAAAAGAGGTGCAGCTTTTCGATGGATTCAACCAGGACATAGACTTGTTTCCTACATGCCAAACGTTGATAATGTTGAAAAGAGATGCAGCTTTTCGATGGATTCAATGCATCTACTATAAAAATTCTTATTGTGTTAGACATGATCAAGGGTCCAGGACATAGACTTGTTTCCTACATGCCAAACGCTGATAATGTTGAAAAGAGGTGCAGTTTTTCGATGGATTCAATGCATCTACTATAAAAATTCTTATTGTGTTAGACATGATGAAGGGTCCAGGACATAGACTTGTTTCCAACATGCCAAACGCTGATAATTTGAAAAAAAGTGCAGCTTTTCGATGGATTCAATGCATCTACTATAAAAATTCTTATTGTGTTAGACATGATGGTTCGTACCCAAGGCCTTGGAACCCACGACAAATTTAGGAGCAAATACTTAATAGTACAAAGCACCTCGTGGATTAGTTGTTGCAAACAAAATTGAAGCCGCCCATATTGAGCAGTAAATACTAAATGACACAAAGCAGTGGGTGGATGAGTTTTGTACATAAAATTAGTTACCCACATTGTTGGTTGTGGGATTTATTTGTTCGAATATATTTTATTTTTCTTCTATCTTTTGGTAGTGGGATATACTGATATCTATCATGGAGTAAATTAATGATGGACAGTATGTCTTTTCTATCCTGTTTGTTGTATGAATAATTGTCTAGTTATTAAGGGAGCGAAGATGATTAATTACTGCATGTATGGTGTAAGATTTTTATCATAGGCTTCAACTTTTATCACTTGGTTGTGGGATATACTGATATGTATCATGGAGTAAATTAATGATGAACAGTATGTCTTTTCTATCCTATTTGTTGTATGAATAATAGTCTAGTTATTAAGGGAGCGAAGATGATTAATTACTGTATGTATGGTATGTTGTAAGATTTTTATCTTAGGTTTCAACTTTTATCACAGGCTTATTGTTGCATGGTGTATGATTTTCTCCTTTAACTTTATATAGCATTAATATCAACTTATTCCACTCTTTTTTCTTACTATTAAGTATGGGTTGGGAAAGTGCTATTTATTTATATGTTTGTTATAAAAAAACGACTCAAGTGTTTTTTAAATCAGTTGGTCCGTTCTGTAACAGCGAGAAACTGGACAACGACAATTTTACTAAAGGCTTACTGCATGGTGTATGATTTTCTCCTTCAACATTTATATAGGATTAATATCAACTTATTCCACTCTTTTTTCTTACTTTTAAGTATGGGTTGGGAAAGTGCTATTTATTTATATGTTTGTTATAACAAAAACGACTCAAGTGTTTTTTTAATCAGTTGGTCCGTTTCTGGAACAGCGAGAAACTGGACAACGACCATTTTACTAAAAGCAGGAGCTCTTTAAAAATGGCAGGATCGTTCTCTAGTGTGAGCTCTCTGTCTCTTCCCAATGCCATGTCAAGCGAAGCAGAGAGTTTATATCGTTGTAATTGTACTACTCTATGCCAGGACCATTCTTGCATGAATAGGCCTCCGGGATGGGAATTGAACTGCATGGATGACAGAGACGACTCCACTTTACAGACCAAGGGCGATCACTGTATCAGGGAGCATGAAGGCTCTTTTGGGCCAACTGAGGTATCTTCTTCTCATAAAACTGGAGGCTATGTAGACAACAATCTCAAGTTGAATTTCGATTTAACATTATGTGTCATTCCTGTAGAAAGAAAACATGGAGTCCCTCACCATAAATCCGAAGTGCAATCAGCAGGAGGAGTGAAGCAGGCAAGAATATTGACAGAGAGAGAATTTCAAGTCCCATCACCAAACATACAAGATAATAATAGAGACACGCACACTGACTCCAGGAACATTGTGAATGCAGTGAATGGGCTTTGATGGAGCTACCGTAAAGCAATTGTAGTCCAATCCAGGCCAGTCTACCACACTGGTTCGGTCACATTAAAAGAGAATCAACAAGAAACTGCCGCGATTGTAAACAGCTTTTTTTAATTCATATCTTAAGTTTATTTAGCAATTGATTTTTTTTTTTATAAGTACTCATATAAAATAAATTATTAATTCAAGATCTATTTCTCATAGATTTTATATAATATTATATAATAATTTAATGTTCTTATTAATTCATGACCTATTTCTTATAATTTTTTTTATAAAAATGGTTAATATTTAGTTTAACGTTATCGTACTGAGTGATGTGTAAAGTTGATCCTTTATTCAAAGTACTTAAACTTATTTTGTAATGTATAAGGTTGGCCTTATATTTAAAGTAAAATAGGACAAGATGGAATAATGAATTTTTATAATTCACTTTCTGTATGAGAATATTTCGAAAGCTTTGTTATAAATAAAATCTTAAGAAAAAAAACTGTTATTATGGAAAATTGTCAATTTATCAATTCTCTGAACATATAAATACCTTTAAACCCTAATTTTAGGAAGCCCAAAATTAATATTGCATTTCAAATCGTATATTTACCAATATATTTACCAACACCTTATAATAATAGATTGATTCCTTGTTTTCTATTATCATCATTTTTCAGGTTTGTGTTGCGAACATCCAAACTTCTAATTTTTTTCATTTTAAATTTTAAAATAATATATCACTTTGTAAGTAGGTTTTCACTTTATGCGGCGTGCCCATCTCAGAGCCCAGTCAATCATAGACTTCCTTGTATTCTCCTTCCAGCAAATAGAAAATATATCACATTATTCTCAGAATGCTCTTCGTGACCAGTCGTCCCATCTGCCTGAGATTCTCAGAATGCTCTTGGTAACCAGTCGTTCCATATCCCATTTTCCATTATTGATTGTTATGTAATATAAAGTTAGAGGTTCGATCCGAACATTTTCTTTCTGGAATCAATTATTGATTCTTATGTAATATAAGATTTCCTGTTCAAGATCTATTTCTGTTAGAAAAATGAATATGCCTTCTATTTATACAGAAGGTACATAGGAATACTAGATATAAGAAAGATTATTGAATGCCCGTAATCGATGCAATGTGTTAATCTTTGCATAACTAGTTTTTAACTATTTATTTAAAAAAATTAGCATTTTTTTTAAAGAAGAAATATCATTATTTCTAATTATTTTTAGCTTAAAATTTGTACTATTTATTCTTTATGGATGTGATGTTCGGAGCTGTAGTATTTTTCGTGAATCAATCTTGGAGAAAAATAAAGCAAATACAAAAGAATTTTATAACTTATAATCTCAAAATTAAAGGAAATATGCCCTATCCCATCCTCCTCGTAGAAACACGCCTCTCCCCCATTGAGATCATAGCTATGACTAGATACCTAATGTATAAGAACAAGTTAAACAACATGGAAGACAAGAGGCTACCTAAAATTTTTTCAAAATTAAGTCATAACCACCATCGATACTATTAAAAAAAATGTTAAATCAAAATTTAAGGAAAAAATGTGGTATGATAAAGAGTTAGAGGAAAAAAGAAAATTAAGGTATTATAAAGATGTAATAAACCCTAATCTAGAAGGTCAAATTTATCTATCTATTTTGCCAAGTGTAAAGAAAAAAATAAGCATTGCTAAGATGAGAACAAATTCCCAAGAGCTCCATAGTGAAATTGGGAGTTGGTCAATTCCTAAAAATGCCATGGGATGAAAGAGTGTGTCACCTTTGTGACACTAAGAAGGTTGAAGATGAAAAGCACTTTCTCTTAGATTGTCCATCCTATTCCCATATTAGATCTCATTTTCAAAATATTGATCACACTACCAACCTTCCTAACCTCTTAACTCAACAAAAGTATGGTGATCTTGGAAAGCTTCTCTTACTGTTTTCGAGCATAGAAACAAAATTCTAAAGAATCACAAGTAATCACTTACCGTGTTAAGTTTGGATAGACCAATTAGGTCTTTGTGGATGTTAATCATCATCATCATCATAATTACAAGAATTAGAGCAATGTTACTTAACTAGAGAACATAAATTATATATCTAATATATTAGATTATATATATTTTTATGGGGATGTTTAATTTATTTTATGAATCTCATTATATAAAATTGAAAAAAATCACTATTTTTTGTTGTTTAAAATTCGTTTTTAAATGTAAAAATGAATTGAGCATATGAAAAACCTTTGAAACACTCTCATATACAAAAACAATCTCTCAAATCTATAAATCTAACAATTTAAAAATCATTTAATAGAAATTTTAATGTGAGACTGCTTTTATTATATTATTCATATTATTTATTCTATCACTTTATATATATATATATATATATATAATTCATATTAATTTATATTTAATTATTGTCTTTATATCAAATGTCACTTAACTTGACAACTGATTATATATTTGCTACATTACATAATGTATATATAGTATGTCAATTCAGTTATCTGTCATTACATTTTGTGTTCAATTAACAAAATAACTAGCAACAACCACTTTATAAAAGTGGTTGATATAAGCTGCGTCATTTTTCACTATTCCAAATTAATGGATGATCAACGTATATCAACCACATTTATAAAGTGGTTGTTGCTAGTTGATAGAAAAAATGCTTTGGAGAAGGCAATTATTGTTTTATAATAATGTAATGATGTATGTAAATTAATGGTCTATTAATGTATTACATTAATGAAATATATAAAAGTAATATATAAATTAAAATATTACTTTACATTAGTATGTAATATAAAATATTAATTGATTTATAAATTAGTCATGTAATATGTTAATTAAGTAATACATTAATATATTATTGATTAACACATTGTTAAAGAAAAAATATAGTAATAAAATAATACATTAATAATACATTAAATGTTTTAATAAATACATTACTAAATTAGTACTATATTGACCTTAATTTATTTAGTAATATATTATTACATTATTGTAGTGTATAAATTAAAGTACTAATATATAATATAACATATTGACTTATTACAACATTAATAATACATTAAATAATAAAATAAATACACCATTGAATTAATAATAAAGTAAAACATAACTAAACTATGTTTTCATATATTATTAATACATTAATAAAATATAAATACATTGCTAAAGTAATACATCATTAATGCAAAAATACATTGCTAAAGTAATACATCATTAATGCAAAAATACATTGATAAAGTAATAATACATAAATAATAAATGAATACATTAATGTTTTATTACATAAATGTATTAATTATTATAATAATGTAATGTATAAATTAAAGTATTAATGTAACATGTAAATTAATAAATAGATTATCAATGTATTGTATTCATTGATTAAAAGCTTAATAATGTATTTTATTAATCAATGAATACATTTCAAAGGTACAAATACATAAATAAAGTAAAAAAACATTAAAAACTCATTATTACATAAATTAAAACACTGAATTATTACATTTGTACATTAAAATATTAATACATAATTACATTAGTCCTTTAAAATATTGAAAATACTTGTTAATTAATTAATACATTATTAAACTATTAATAAAATAAATATTAAAATAATAAATTAAAAATACATTAATGAAATAATAAATTAAAAATATATCAATAATACATAATTACATTCGTGGTTTAAAGTATTGGTTAATTAATTAATACATTAACAAAGTATTAAATACAATCAATACTATAATAAAACATCCATATATTAATAAAGTCTTCAAAAATATAATATACATTAATAAAGTAAAAAAAAAAAAAAAACATTTTTAATACATTTGATGAAATCAAAATTAAAATATTACACTATAACATTAAGGAAGTGATAAGTGAAATATTATTCATACATCAATTGAGTATTAAAATATTAATAATGTATTAAAACATTAATAATATATTAATACATTAATAATGTATCAATACATCAAAGTATTAATAATGTATCAAAACATTAATAATATATTAATACAATGATGTATTAAAATATTTATTTTATTTATTTTTTGTTTTTTTAAGTAAAAAGGGCGAAACTTGTTATATTAAACTTTCAAAAAAAGAAATACACTTGGCATACAAGTGCCAGTTGTCTTGCATATACAGGAAATCGAGACAGCTGGCCTGTCCACAACAACATGTAAAATTAGGCCTTATGTTTCGCCACCCTATCTGTAATGCCCATATATTTTTAAACATCATTAAGTCTCATAAACATTTTATGAAATAAACTGAAACAATAACTTTCAAGCATAATATTGATTTTTTTATAACAGAAACTTCAGTAGCTTAGATTTATCATTAAATAATGAATTCATGGCAGAAAGAAATAAATACATAACTTGACAAAGTACATGGTTCTGATGCTAATTTATGTTGCCTACTGCCTTGTTGCCTTGCTACGCAGTCCAGTCCTACCACAGACACAGAAAATAACTGCCCAAAACTAATGTCCACCCTGCCAACTAGGAAAACGACCTAGCTCCAGGATATCTATGGATATCCTGGCCCCCGTGCCCAAAACCTCTAGCAACTCGGTGCCTCCCTGATCAGTATGTCACAACTAGTAATCTTGTGCCTCAATCTGAGCACACCGGACACAGCAAAGTTCTCACTTTCTGCAGATAGCAAAACACAGTTCGCAGCACCCATTCCCTCCTCCTGCCGAATGGTGCGCACATCCCCCTCTTTCCCCCCCTTATTCCTCCCGA
>SNQJ01S0012019.1:100620-131509 GCA_010110895.2 Picea sitchensis
TTTTTTAATATAGAAGTCAACCTTATTGGGTAATTGTTTTAAAATTGTTAATTACTATGACAAAAATGAAATTATGTGAATATTTACATAGATTATGTAAATAAACTTGTAAACATTCAATTTCATGTATTACTTTCTAAGGGGTGATGATGGTAATGTACTTGGACCAAGTCATAGATTAATATCCATGTAACTAATAGATTAACCATGTCTTGGTTTATATTTTGAAATATCTTTGTAACCAAAAAGGGCAACCATTGAAATATTATACTATAACATTAAAGTATTGATAAGTAAAATATTATTCATACATCAATTGAGTATTAAAATATTAATGATGTATTGATACATTATTAATGTATTCCAAAAGGGCCAACCATTAAAATATTACACTATAACATTAAGTATTGATAAGTGAAATATTATTCATACATCAATGTATAATTATACATTAATATAATAATATATTAATAATTATAGTGTAAATGTAATGTTTTATATATCAAATAATTATATAAAAAAATGTTTCATATAAATGTTGTTTTTTGTTAATATATTAATATTAACATTTGATTTAAAATATAAAATAATGTAATCAAATAATTAATATTAATTTTTATTACAGAATAATTGTTGAAATAATTCTATAACTTCTTTTTCTTAATATTAAATATTAACATTTTTTTAACCAAATAATAAATATATATATGCATGTAATGAACATTACGTCCTCATATTGTAAAAGATTGTTGCATTGCATACCGATTGCCAAGAAGATGTAATATGATGAGGAGATCATCTTCTTCGGGGGATATACTTCCGCGCTTAATATCTGGAAGAAGATAGTTCAACCAACACAATCTGCAACTTTTTCCACTTCAGTTCAGACCTGCAAAACAAATATGCAAAACGTGAAAAACAAAAATGCAAAACAAATATCTTCAGCTCTAGCTGGATATATTACTTTAGAAGATTCTCATTAAAGGAAATCTTTTGGGGAAAACTTAAAATATGATTCGCATATTCCTGTATCATATTTCTAGAAAGTCAGACCACTTATACTACTGCGCCTCACAGGCCTAAGAGATTCTAGTTTTGTATAGATTAATTATCATTCCAATAAGAGTGAAAGTGGCTCACCTACTTTCTTGGAAAGAGATCTCCATCCACCAACTCCATGGATTTTAATGTATTCACTCAAAATCCTGTCATTCTTCTTCTCACGGGCGATTTCTTTGTGTGTAGGTTTATGTACAGTAACGTTCTCCATCTGCATGAATATATAAGAACACTGAAGTACATAAAATTCAAATCCCAAATCCATTGCATTCAATGCTCTATCTATCTACTAACACATGGAACATATCCACGTTAATCTTAACACTGGTCTGCAGTGCACATACATCGAACAGGTATCAAAATATCTGGAATAAGCAGTTTTAGTGTACCAGAAAAAAAAACATAATTTGAAAATACCTTCTCGTGGGTAGAAACCTTATGTTTTTATGTTTTTAATATTGTCCATTATGTTTTTATGTACATAATATTGAGGTTAACATTTTATCAAATTCAATTGCAGATCCTTGTAACCTCTCAAAAGTCTCACAAAACCAATGTCGCCAATCTCAAAAGCTTGAGTCTTTTATTAAAGTTTTTATGACCTTTCCACGACAAAACCTTTTGGTGGATTTTATTTAAATCATGGTTTATTGGTTATTGCTAATTTTGTGAAACCATTAGATAAAATGGTGTTTCATTTCCTATTAGTTCGTGTCAAAATTAGTTTTCGTGTTGTTTCATTTCCTATTAGTTCGTGTCAAAATCAGTTTTTGTGTTGATAAAAAAATTGTTTCTTTTTTCCATAGTTTAACTTTGATGTGAGTGATTCAAATTTTTTCTAGTGTTATCATTGGTCCTTAAAACAATATCTTATTTCTGTGGTTTGCAAGCTTCCCACTATGTCACTTGTTGATTGTGGAGATTTAAACGTGTGGTCCAAAGCTCGTCACTGTGTACGGACATTTAAAAAATATGCATATGCATATAGACATTATGCATATGTATTTATTATACAATATATACACTGATTTTAAAAAATATATGTAGATTATTCACTTTTAATTCGTCATTAAATTTAGTACGAGATTTCTGTGTATTGTATGACATAATTTTCTGCAGGAACTTTTGAGGATTTCAAAGAGTTTTAATTGATTCATTTTGTTGTAATTATTGAATTATTTTCCTTCGAGTATGATATAGTCTACTACGAGCAAAAGACGAGGTTCTTCCAAAGCTGCAAGTGCTCCAATTGGTGACTACGGAACTTATGAATTTGGGCTTCTACAAATCATTTTCAAAGGGTAAGAAATCCCATGCATCTAGTATCTTTCTTTTATGTAGTTTGTTGACATATTAATTTATGTATTTTGAGACAAGTGCAACTAGTTTCTTTGGTTGGTGTTTGATAGAGTGTGTCTCATGCATAGTGTGGTTACCTCTTTTCGGTTAGTGGTTGATATGGTGGGTTGGAATTTGTTTGGGTGTGTTGTATATGCGAAATATTTTTTGTTTTGTTTGATAGGGTGCACCTCATGCATAGTGTCCTTACCTCTATTGTATTACTGAATGGAATGTTGGGTTGGAATATTTTTGGGGTGTGTTGTATATGTGAAATAGAATTTGGAGTTAGTTACTATTTTAGTTTTTCATAAACAAGTTAAGGTGGTCAGGGGTTGTTAAAACAACTGTGTAGGTCCAAAACAATCAAAGGTGTACAGGAAAAAAATCTCATGCATAGTGTAGTTACTTTTTCACTGTTACCGGTTGGAATGGTGGAGTGGAATATGTTTTTGGTGTTTTTTATATGAAAAATAGAAATAAGGGTTGATTATTGTTTTTATTTTCCGAAGTAATTTAATCTGGTAAGGGGTTGTTGCATAAAGTGTGTAGGCCAAAAAAAATAAAAGGTGAAAATAAAAAAATGTGTGTTGATTTGAGGTTGCATTTTTCACTTTTTCTTTGTTTTGTAAAATGCATTCATCTACCATGTGCTCTGTTATAGTTCAAAAAGATGCAGCTCTTGTAAATTTTCAATTTCTATGACTCATGAGTTGTAGGATTTTGGTGTTGGGCTTTTGCAAACCTTTGTCAAAGGGTAATAAATCCTTTAGATTGTGTGTTATATGCCAAGGAAGATCAGAATCTGATTCCTATTTTTTGTGTTCAAAATTGAGTTAAGTCGGTCAAGCGATATTTTTAGAGAGTGCATAGGTTAGAAACAATCAAAGTTAAACATAAACAAAAAGGTGTGCTATTTTGGGCTTCTATTTTTCTTTTTATTTTTCAGTTGTTTGATGCTATGGAGATAGCTTAAAGTAGTGGGAAAATTTGTTTATTAGTTATGTTTACAAAGTGTGTGTAATACTTGTTGAATAAGGCCATGGTGTTGATGCAGGAGCATCGCTCCAAATTAGCATAAGCACGAGCCAACAAACACATCTAGCGTGCATTCATGAAAAGAAGAGGCACAACCCTCTCGTTTTCCAATTTTTGAAATTGAATTTAATGTTGTAAGGTTGATAGAGACCAGACCATGCGAGACCAGACCATGTCGTTGTACAGGTAGTGGTTGAGGTTTCCTTAATTGGTTACCTACAGCTAAGTCCAGATTATTCATATCTGTGACTTCCATTTATGTAATGAAGATGCTCTGTGATAGCGATAGCTCAGAGATGGTGAGGTGGAGGATAAGCTCGAGAGAGCCGTCATTTTTGTAATAAGGGAAAATTAGAGTAGAGAGACAAGGGAGAGAGGAGTTCCCAGGGAGAGAGGAGTTCTCAGGTAGAGAGGTCTCAGGGGAGACAGAGCTGAGACTTGTTACAATCCATCAATTGTAAACATTTGTATAGACATTTGGAGATGAATACAAAGAGCAGTTTTTCCTGCCCATGAATTGTTTGTGCATGGTTAAGCATTTGAATGTAATTTGCATGTTGTAGATACATGTTATAGATAGATTTTGCTATCTGTTTGTGAGTTTGTCAGTTTATCTTTGGGTTCTTTAGGCTGTGCAAGGAGTGCACCACAGAACATTGGAAGTTCTGGAGCCAGCGCAAAGAGTGCACATCTGAACCCTACAGAGTTAGAAAGAACATGCAAGGAGTGTACACCAGGGGGATTCATAGACTCAAAGGAAGCCTTAGAGTTACTGAATACTCTGAAGGAGGAACTATGCAAAGGTAGGCATAGAGAAGAAACATAACTATTGGAGGTTCTATAAAGCTCTGCCATGAGGGCATTGAGCGAGTGCATATAGTGTACCAGAGAACTCTATTTTGAATTCCGAGAAAAGAGAAGTGTCAAGAAGAAGGCACTTACAAATTTACTGAACACTTTGTGAAGGAAGGCTCTGCAAGGTGTGCATTGAGCAGAAGAACGCTAGGAGGGTGTGAATCATTTCATATCAAGAAATACTTTGTGTCTAAGTTTAGCCAAATACTCAGTAGCACAAGGAGTGCGCGAGAGAGGACTTAATCTAAAGTCCCTAAGCTCAGGATAAATAACACCTTTGTGTGCAGGGACCCAGCAAGAGGTTGTAGACGTTGATAAAACTTCGAGGTTTTCCAGAGAGTGAAGAAATCTCAGGAGGGAAGTGCCTTTGCGCACATACCGATAACTGCAAGGAGTGTAGAAGGTTGAGAAACCCCTTGGAGGATTAAGAGTTGCAAAGCTCAGGTGGGACAACATCCTTAAAACATAGGCGAGATCCGAGGACATAGGGTTCGCAGAGAAACAGAGGCCAAGACCTTTGATACGTGGAAGTCTTCTAAGTTTAGGAAGAAGTGCAAGATCAGGAGGAATCTATAGCTGCCATTGATTCAGGCACTGGGGAAGAGATATGGACTGTTCACACCACGTCTAGACACCCAGGAGAAACGCACAAGGGAGAAAGAGATCTGGGTCGTCAAATCTGAATGCATGGATCGATAGCCATCAGATCCAGAGGAAGGTGCACGGAGTTTAACCTCTGGGAGGTCGCACAGGAGAGCAGATGAATCGGACGGTGGAGGCACTTCTTGGAGAAGTGTCGACTTGTCGTGAACCATTAGATCCAAATGAAGAGGAAGGAGGTTTAACCCTAGTATGTGGAGAAGGGGAACGAAAGGCCTATTTTGGCATTTCAGCTACTGAGGGACACCAAGGATAAGAGTCAGGATTCTTGACCCATGAAATCTCGAATGCATCGGACCGTCCATTTTGAGGATAGGTGGCGATGATATGGTCCATTTCGGGAACTCAAGTATCGTGAGTTGGGAGACGCAGTTCCTCGCACTACATAATCCTGAGTCGTGAGATCGCGAAACTGCGAGGCCGATCCATTTCTTGAAGTTGGGTATCGTGAGCTGGGAGGTGGAGGCCTTTGCTTTATAGAATCCCGAGTCATGAGATCGCGATGCAATCTAAATCATAGATTGAGGAGGAAGGAGGGCCGCAAGATCTGGAATCTCACCACATCATGTATAGGAGGTTTGGGAGGTGAAGGAGATGCACTTTGATTGTTGAACTCAAGAAGTGTCGAGCGCCGAGACTCATGTGAACACGTGGCATATTCGATTGATGAGACTACATGGTTAATAGGTGGTGCAAATGAAAAGTGCACAGAGAAGGTGGGAGCAGGCGACGGATGGAGGACCTATGGATTCGATTCAAGCGGGGTTCCAGCAGGAGCCCGAAGAGCCATTTCGACTCAGAAGAACATCTATCCAGAGACTGGGAGGTCAGTGGACCCTGCTGAGGTAGGGGGTCTGTAGCATGTGGTATCAAAGCCTGACTCTGTTTGTATATTTCTAGCAGAGGAGGTAGAGAAGATAGAGGAAAATTGTCTGATACGTTTCATGTGGTATCATAGATGATTTTTGTATGTAGATTTCAGACAAAAGAGAAAAGAGGAGACCATTACTTTGTTCACAGGAAAAGGAGAGACGGTGGGAGAAATTTTGATGACATCAAGTGGAGTCAGAAGCAGAGTGTTGATGCTCTATGGTGATTGTTATAGGGTGTGCAGTAGTTAATAGAGAAACTGGTGAGTTGTAGGAGGACATGGATATGCTCTCAGACACAGGGTGATCCATAGGCTTGCCAAGAGGGCAGATAGGGAAGAAAATGGCTACTGAAGGCCATGAGCATGGTAGAAGAGGAGACTACCAGTAGATGTGTAATGCAGAGCTTGGAAAAGAACTCACCAAGATAAGATCAAAGATGGAGGTGCTTGCACTGTGGGAACAACAAAATGGAAAATTGCGATAGGTATATGAATGGCCCATGAAAAAGAAGGTGAACTGGCCAGTCAAGGAGTTGTTGTCCAAAAGACAACAAAGGCCATTGAAGAAGTGGCCGAGGTATGCTAAAAGATTCAGTGACACAGAGTTGGTTTGCATCTGTGAGCCAGAAGTTGGAGACACCCTCAATGATGAGGAAGAGACATCAATTTAAGGTCTCGTAAACTCGAGGAGGGCAAAGATGAATTTTCTAATTGCCAGGTGGGCAATGAAATGAGATCATTAGAGGATCTCATAGACTATCAGGAGGAAATCCATGGAAATTCATGTTGCCAAGTGGGCAATGGTAAAAGATCAACAGAAGGTCTCGCATACTACCAGAGGAGCAGTGCTGAAATTTTAGATTGCCAGGTGGGCAATGAGATGGGATCACTGGATCTCATAGACTGCCAGGTGGGTAGCAGAAAACTCCCATACTACCAGGTGGGCAAGGGAGGGAAGATTAACTCAGAGGAGAGTTCGGATAAATAAGGAGTGTTGACAGGAGAAGATCAGAGATACATTATGATCATTGGGGGAATTGAAGTATTCCTACCAAGCAACCTAGTTGAGGCAAAAGAATGTGTTGCAGAGGAAGAAACAGAAGATAGACAGCCAGCAGAGACTATCATGGAAGAAGAAATGGAGCATACATTGATGTTTGCCTGAAAAGAAGAAGATGAACATTCAACATAATGGCTCAAAATTTTCAGCCAGGAAGCTGGACAGGAAATCACTACGATACTGGAAGTTGCATAAGAAGCAGAAGAGGAGGAAGAAGACAACATGGATTTTGTTGATCTGTATGAAGAATTGGAATCCCTGGAGAAGAGGGTGATAGTGCAAATCTTGCACATCCAACAGATCAAGTTGGAAGCAGATAGAGGAGCATACCAACCTCAGGAGAAGCTGGGAAAAGTTGGACTTGAGCCAACACAAAGAGAAATGGTAGTAGAAGAACTTCCATAGGAAGAAGCCAAACAATAGTTCAGTGAGGAGACTGCAGTGCTGGAGTCTACAACAAAGTGGCCACTTAGTGCCACAGAGAGAAATAAAGATAGCAGGGGGGATCAAGTTGATCTACCCACTGAGATGAAGGAATTGCAGCAGAGAGGAATGCATAAGGAGAGCCAACCATGGGAGTAGTTGGACAAGGTGATAGAGGAAATCAGAAGGCTGATGTTGAGTTCAACAATAGAGACTACCAGCAATGAGAGGCTGAGTAGAAGGAATCCTTCAAGAGCAGCAAGGAAGAAGAAGCAGCAGCAACGACAACAACATAGATGGAAAGGAACGGATGGACAACTCCAAGGGAAAGTTTGGGATTCAGGTGGATTTCAATCTTGGAGAAAAGGAGCTCATGATCAGGAGATCATGATTTTCCAGCTAAGGAGTATATGATGCAGGAGCATCACTCCAACTAATCATAGGCGTCATCCAACAAGCACATCCAACGTGCATTCATGAAAAGGAGAGGATCAACCCTCTTGTTTTCTAATTTTTGAAATTGAATTTAATGTTGTAAGGCTGATAGAGACTAGACCACACCTTTGTACAGGTAGTGGTTGAGGTTTCCTTAATTGGTTACCAGAAGCTAAGTCCAGATTAGTCATATCTGCGACTTCATTTATGTAATGAAGTCGCTCTGTGATAGTGATAGCTCAGAGATAGTGAGGTGGAGGATAAGCTCGAGAAAGCCCTCATTTATGTAATAAGGGAAAATTACAGTAGAGAGACTAGGCAAAGAGGAGTTCCCAGGGAGAGAGGAGTTCTCAGGTAGAGAGGTCTCGGGGGAATAGAGCTGAGACTTTCTACAGTCCAACAATTATAAACATTTCTATAGACATTTGGAGATGAATACAAAGAGCAGTTTTTCCTGCCCATGAATTGTCTACGCATGGTTAAGCATTTGAATGTAATTTGCATTCTGCAGATATGTGTTATAGATATATTTTGCTATCTATTTGTGAGTTTTTCAATTTCTATCTAGGTTCTTTAGGTTGTGCAAGGAGTGCACCACAGAACACTAGAAGTTATGGAGCCAACACAAGGAATGTGCATCTGAACCCTGCAAAGTCAGAAAGAACGTGCAATGAGTGCACACCAGGGGTATTCACAGACTCAAAGGAATCCTCAGAGTTACTGAATACTTTGAAGGAGGAACTATGGAAAGGTAGGCACAAAGAAGAAACAAAACTATTGGAGGTTATGTAAAACTCTATCAGGAGGGAATTAAGCGAGTGCATAGAGTGCACCAGAGGACTCTATTTTGAGTTCTAAGAAAAGAGAAGTGTTACGAAGAAGGCAATTACAGAGTTACTGAACACTTTGTGAAGGAAGGCTCTACAAGGTGTGCATTGAGAAGAAGAACGCTAGGAGGGCGTGAAGCATTTTGTAACAAGAAATACTTTGGATCTAAGTTTAGCGAAATACTTAGTAGCACAAGGAGTGCACGAGAGACGAATTACCCTAAAGTCCCTAAGCTCAGGATAGATAGCACCTTTGTGTGCAAGGACCCTGCAAGAGGTTGCAGAGGCTGAGAAACCTTTGAGGTTTTCCAAAGTGTGAAGAAAGCTCAGAAGGGAAGTGCCTTTGCATACAGAGCGATAACTGCAAGGAGTGCAGAAGGTTGAGAAACCCTTTGGAGGATTAAGAGTTGCAAAGCTCAGGTGGGACAACATCCTTAGAACATAGGCGAGACCCAAGGACACAGGGTTCGCAGAGAAACAAAGGACAAGACCTTTGATACTTGGAAGTCTTCCAAGTTCAGGAAGAAGCGCAAGCTCAGGAGGAAGTTACAACTATCGTTAATTCAGGCATGGGGGAAGAGATCTGGACCATTCACACCACGTCTAGACACCTAGGAGAAATGCACAAGGGAGAAACAGATCTGAGCCATCATATATGAACGCATGGACTAATAGCCATCAGATTCGGAGGAAGGCACACAGAGTTTAACCTTTGGGTGGTCGCGCAGGAGAGAAGCTGAAATGTACGGTGGAGACACTTCGTTTAGTTTATATTTATGTATGAAATTTAGTTTATATTAATTCTATATAAACTGACATATTTGGACATAATGTTATTTGTGAAATCTCTCAAATTTAATTTATATTTATGTATGAAATTTAGTTTATAGTAATTCTATATAAACTGACATATTTGGAAATAATGTTTTTAGATAATGTTAGATAGTTGATATGGATCACCATCCGTCAACAATCCAAATCTTGATCCCCCATCCTAGAGCTCGCCTACCAATTTGGATATCGCAAAAGTCTGGGTGGTGTTTGGAGGACACAAAAAAACATAAACGCAATTTTGAGCCCATTAGCCCAAAAACCCGCGATCCAAAAAGTGCCTGAGTATGGAATGAGGAAGCGGTACATACTTTATAAAATCTCATGTCCATGTTTTATAAAAGTACATATTTATTGTGTATAATTATTTATTTCAATATTTTAAATCTAAAATTTAGTAATATCTAATGTACTTATCTTTTAGATTTCTTGACTTTTATTTTAATATTTTTAAATATAATCATAAACCTAATTATAATTTCATCTTAATTTATGTTTTCTATATGATTAATAATGCACTTAAAAAATAATGTCTATATTTTATAAAAATACATGTTTAATGTAAATGATTATTTATTTTAATATTTTTAAATATAGAATTTAAAAAGGCTTTGTTTTGTTTACTTCATTTTTTTTTAAAATAAGTGATTTAACATCCTTTAATAATTTTAAGTAATTAAATTGTACAATATTAATATTTAATATTTGGAAATAATATTTTTAGATAATGTTAGATAGTTGATAGGAATTAATTTTTATATGGCGGAACTTCGGGTGCTATTTAGAGGACACACAACAATAGAAGCCCAATTTTGAGCTCACCAACATGGGAACTCGCAATCCAAAAAGTAATTCAAAAAATGGCCAAATATAGAATGGGGAAGCAATACATAATTTATAAAATCCCATGTCCATACTTTATAAAAACACATATTTAATGTGTATAATTATTTATTTTAAAATTTTAAATCTACAATTTAGTAATATCTAACGGACTTATCTTTTAGATTTCTTGACTTTTGTTTTAATATTTTTTAATATAATCATAAACCTAATTATAATTTCATCTTAATTTATGTTATGTATATGATTCAATAATGCACGTAAAAATTAATATCTATATTTTATAAAAACGCATGCACTTAAAAATTAACATTTATATTTTATAAAAATACATGTTTAATGTAAATGATTATTTATTTTAATATTTTTAAATATAAAATTTTAAAAAAACTTTATTTTGTTTACTTCAATTTTTTTTTAATAAGAGATTTAACATCATTTAATAATTTTATGTAATTAAATTGTAGAATATTAATATGTAATATTAAGAATTTAATATTGTGAAATAATGTTTTTAGATAATGTAAGATAGATGACAGGGATCACTATCCATTAACAATTGCAATATTGAACCTGCCAGTTCGGAAGTTCATCGGTATATCGCAGAACTCTAGGTGTTGTTTGGAGGAAACAAAACAATAAAAGTGCAATTTTGAGCCCGCCAACCCATGATCCAAAAAGTGATTAAGTAAAAAATGAAGAAGCCATACATACTTTATAAAATCCTATTTTGGATTTATTTCATCTTAATTTATGTTTTGTATATGATTCAATAATGCACTTAAAAATTAATACACGTATTTTATAAATATATATGTTTAATGTAAATGATTATTTATTTTAATATTTTTAAATATAAAATTTAAAGAAGATTTGTTTTATTTACTTCAATTTTTTTTAAATAAGAGATTTAACATGCTTTAATAATTTTTTTAATTAAATTGTACATTTTAATAAATAATATTAATAACTTAGTATTTGGAAATAATGTTTTTAGATAAGGTTAGATAGTTGATAAGGATCACCATTCGTCAACAATCACAATCTTGAGCTAGTCAGCTTGGGAGTCCGCTTGTCAATTTGTATATCACAAAACTTCGGGTGCTATTTGGAGGACAGAACAATAGAAGCGCACTCTTAATCTTGCAATCCCAAGAACCTGCGATCCAAAAAGTGGCTAAGTATGGAATGAGGACGTTGTACATCCTTTATAAAATCTCATGTCCATAATTTATAAAAGTACATTACATCATTTATAAAATCTTATGTCCATAATTTATAAAAATATATATTTAATGTATAATTGATTTAGTGTTTAAACATATGTGTTTTATTTTTATTTTAAATCGCATTAATATTTGGTTTTATAATTGATTTAGTTTTTAAATCTTAAAAATCTGAACTTATTAAGCCACCAACAACAAAGCCACTATTATACAATAACAGATTGTCAATAAAATGATATAATTTCCATTGATCACATTGATCGTATTAGTTATTATCAAAATTACCAACAACAAAGCCACTATTATACAATAACAGATTGTCAATAAAATGATATAATTTCCATTGATCACATTGATCGTATTAGTTATTATCAAAATTAATAAGAAGATTGTCAATACATTCAAGAGACATTTACCAAATAGTTGCATTTTGATATATACACATTTACCAAATAGTTGCATTTTGATATATACACATTTACCAAATAATTTCATTTTGATATATAAAATAGATATTTAGAAATGAACTCATACAATCAGGCACATTTGAATAATTTTCCATAAATGGTACTTACACCAATACCATGACATTATAGTTTTTTTTTAAGTTTCTTCATTAAAGTAGATGAAACAATAATAGGAACACATATATCATATAAATTATAATTATAATGTTTGATGGTGTTATTTGTAAAAAATTTCAAATTTAGTTTATATTTTTGCATGAAATTTAGTTTATATTATTTTTATATAAATTCTCATATTTGGAAATAATGTTTTTAGATAATGTTAGATAGTTGATAGGGATCAACATCCATTAACAATTGCAATCTTGAGCACGTCATTTCGGGAGTCTATTTGTAAATTTGTATATCGCGGAACTCTGGGTGGTGTTTGGAGAACACGAAACAATAGAAACACAATTTTGAGCCTGCGCTTTGAAATCTGCGATCCAAAATTTTTCTATGTATGGAATGAGGAAACAGTACATACTTTATAAAATCCCATATCCATACTTTATAAAAGATCATATTTAATGTGTATAATTATTTATTTTAATATTTTAAATATAAATTTTAGTAATATCTAACGTAATTATCCTTTAGATTTCTTGACGTTTATTTTAATTTTTTAAATATAATCATAAACCTAATTATAATTTCAGCTTAATTTATCTTTTGTAATTCCATAATGCACTTCAAAATTAATATATGTATTTTATAAAAATACACTTTTAATGTAAATGATTATTTATTTTAATATTTTTAAATATAGAATTTAAAAAAGCTTTGTTTTGTTTACTTCAATTTTTTTTAAATAAGAGATTTAACATACTTTAATAATTTTATGTAATTAATTTGTACAATATTAATAATTAATATTAATAATTTAATATTTGGAAATAATGTTAGATAGTTGATAGGGATCATTATCTGTTAACAATGAGAATATTGAGCTTGCTAGCTCGGAAGTCTGTCTGTTAATTTGTATATCGCAGAACTTCAGGGGTTGTTTGGAAGACATAGAACAATAGAAGCGCAATCTTAATCCCGTCAACCCGGAAACCCGCGATCCAAAAAGTTGCTAAGTATGGAATGAGGAAGTCTTACATACTTTATAAAATCTGATGTCCATACTTTATAAAAGTACATTAATAATAATTTTTTTCAATATTTTAAATCTAAAATTTAGTAATATCTAATGTACTTATCTTTTAATTTCTTGACTTATATTTTGATATTTTTAAATATAATCATAAACCTAATTATAATTTCATCTTAATTTATGTGTTGTATATGATTAATAATGCACTTAAAAATTAATATCTATATTTTATAAAAGTACATGTTTAATGTAAATGATTATTTATTTTAATATTTTTAAATATAGAATTTAAAAAAACTTTGTGTTGTTTACTTCAAATTTTTTAAAATAAGAGATTTAACCTCCTTTAATAATTTTATGTAATTAAATTATACAATATTAATTTTTAATATTAATAGTTGAATATTTGAAAATAATGTTTTTAGAGAATATTATATAGTTGATAGGGTTCACCATCCTTCAACAATCACAATCTTGAGTCGGTCAGCCTAAGAGTTCGCTTGTCAATTTGTATATCGCAGAACTTTGAGTATTGTTTGAGGGACATAGAACAATAGAAGCACAATTTTGAGCATGCCATCCCCTGAACCCGCGATTTAAAAAGTGGCTAAGTATAGAATGTGGAAGTCGTACACACTTTATAAAATCTCATGTCCATACTTTATAAAAATACATATTTAATGTGTATAATTATTTATTTCAATATTTTAAATCTAAAATTTAGTTATATCTAACGTACTTATCCTTTAGATTTCTTGACTTTTATTTTAATATTTTTAAATATAATCATAAACCTAATTATAATTTCATCTTAATTTATGTTTTGTGTATGATTCAATAAAGCACTTAAAAATTAATATCTCTATTTTATAAAAATGAATATTTAATGTAAATGATTATTTATTATAATATTTTTAAATATAGAACCCCGGATGGGGTGACACGTGTACAGGAAGGGGAGGCGAGGTGGCAAGGGGAGGTGGCGAGGGGAGGCGGGGGGCCTTTATTAACTGTCCTCCCCACACACTCCGCGATTCATTGTTCGTGTCAGCCCTTACCATCTCCGTAGCATGGAGCTCTTCAGCACGAGTGCCATCGGTACGACCAGCCAAAGCATTAAGCTCGGGGCTTTAATGGTGATTATGGCGGTATATTGGCCCATCAACCTCCTCGCGAGCTCCATTATGCTCGACCAGTCTTCTGTGCAGCGAGGCTTCTTGGCTCTCCTCTCTGCTCCTGCTATGCCGTGTCTAAGGGGGAAGCCACGCAGGGGGGTTGGATGGTATGCAGTCGCCTCTCGATTGAAACGACACAGGGAAATTCAGAATGTTGTGTCTCTAGTCAGAAGGCGTCGACGGCAGGTAATGCGGGCAGTAAATTCACCTCCTGGCACAATCATAGAAGAGGATTCGAGCATTCAACTCCCACCGGACTTCTCGAACCAGAAAATGGTAACCTTCCCCGATGATTGGGACCCCCTAGCCCGCGTCTTTCACTCTCGCATCACTCCTCCAGGCAGCACCTCTTCCGAACAGGCGATGGAGAGCGACCCCGGCCCAGCACAATGCATCATTGAAGAGGAACAAGCGATGGCAGCCGAACCAGTTTAGAACGAGGACTGTGAGGGTCATGATGAAGCCCAGCTGCGGTCGCCCTCGCCGCCTCCTTTGCCTCCGAAGCAATTGCACCTTATCTTTGATCTGAGAAGCCTCGTCGAAGACTTAATCTTTCGCGCGGTCTGCACTAGCCAGAGACTGGACATGCTGTATACAGCTTACTCCCACGCCCCGCCCAAGCAAATGTGTCCTACTTGTGCTCAACCCTTCGCCATTCCAGCTCGAGCTCCAGAAGCGCAGGACGACAAGGAGCGCCTCGGATAAAAGGTCAGAGAATTTGCATGTTTTTCTTAAAGTTTACTGTTATACTTTCTCAGGACAGGAGTCCTCTAGCTGTCAGTCATCATAGTCTTAGAACCTTCATTAGCAAACTACTGTTAGTTAAGATTATACCCCCTGGTTTCCTACGGGCAGGGTAGCTCTATGTTTTCCATCTTTTTTGGACTTCTCACAGTGCTATAGCCAGGTGTCCTCGTTTCCTCCACAGGCAGGACACCTGGTTCCTATCTGGCATGTATCTCCTTTTTTGGATTAAGATTTAATAGAAAGGTCCCACTTTTACTTAAAAAATATTTTTAAATATAGAATTTAAAAAAACTTTATTTTGTTTAGTTCAATTTTTTTTAAATAAGAGATTTAGCATCCTTTAATAATTTTATGTAATTAAATTGTACAATATTAATAATTTAGTATTTGGAAATAATCTTTTTAGATAATGTTAGATAGTTGATATTAAATATTCTATTTATTATTTGTAATAAATATTCATTTTTTAAATATATTTATTTAGTAAAAATAACACATGAATAGGATTACGAGAAACTACAATGTTGAAAAGTGAAAAAAAAAAAACACTGATAAAATTTGGTTGTGGCGGTAAAACAAATTTGAACTATTTTTCCATGATAATCTTGTTATGCAACTATAAACTCGGAATAATCTTTAATTTTAATTTTAATTTTAATTTAGTTTTAATTAACTCAACAAATTAACTATTAAATAAATGATAAATGCATAAAATAAAAAACAAAATAAAATATACAATAAAAATAAAAACAAAATAACATATATAATAAAATGAACCACTTACTTTTAGGGAGAAACTATACTGCCATATAACACTTGTTTACTTATTTAAGAATGTACAAGATTTGCTCTATATTCATAGTTGGATAAACATACCTTCCATATTCTTCCATGTTCTATGTCGAAAGAAGCATACTGCTAGTTATGAATATTGGGGCTGGATATTGCTCGTCATGAATATTGGTAGAAAATAGTACTTTGAATGGATATGAATCTTATAAGACTCTTCCTCGGGATTTGAAGAATATGTTTAAATATTGGTAGAAAAGAGGACTTTGAATGTATATGAATATTATAAGACTCTTGCTCAGGATTTGAAGAATATGTTTGAACTAAGAACCGAGCGTGAGTAGCTTATAACAAGTATATAATTTTATGATTAACAAGTATATAAATCTATATTTAAATAATTTATACTCACAAAAAAATTATATTAAATAATTTTGTGATCAACAAATATATAAATCTTCTAACCACCTCGCGATTAGGTTCGCTCCATGGATTTTTTTTTAACAAAATTAACGATAGATATGGCGAGAATAATTGAAAATGAGTCAAGGGTGACATAGGGTTACTCATATATTTGGAGGAAAATATATATCAATGTAGTTATGGATTTCGGCCATTTTTCTAAGCATTTGAAAATGTTCTTATCACAAAACATAAAAAAAATCTTGATTGTGGTCAAATAAACCAACTCATTGGACGTCAATTGGGAATTCAGTGATAATTATAATTATAACAGATCTAGTCAAAGGCAACCAACTCGTTGAACATCAAACTTTCCTCGATACTCAACTAGATTAAGACCTCCTTATTTATTTCTCCCACCTACCAACTCATTGGACGTCAAACTTTCCTCAATACTCATCTCAGTTAAGACCACCTTATTTCTTTCTCCCCCCTTAGTTTTACTGAATCAATACCTTCTTACTTCCGTCTCTCACCTCGGTTTTTAAGCAAATTGGTTAACATCCCAAATAACTACACAAAAAATTGGGACCTTAGTCATTAAAAATGACCTCACATTAGAGTTAATCTCTTAATGTTTCATCATGACAAGTGGTGCACAAATTGAAAGGCTTGTCGATATGTTAGTCTGAAGCGATAAGGTTCCTCATTTTCTCCCAAATCCTCTCACTCTCCAAGCGACTTTCATTAAAATCATTGCAGAGGATGGTGACGGATTAGTGTGGGATATTTATGGCACCTACTTCACATTAGGTTCACAACGAGCTTGATGGTCTTTGGCCTCCCTAGGTTTTGATTGGCTTTGGTCCCTCTAGATTTCTCCTTATTTTTATTTTTTTTTGTCTCTTCTATTTGGTGTGGTCTTTTTTTTTTGTCAGGTGCAGTTTGTTTGTTGGCTATTCCTTGGCTCAGTTGCTCTAGTTTGTGAGGTTATCATTCTTGTTCCATTGGTTGGTTTTCTTGGAATTTTTAGTCTTAACAATTTTCCTGGTGTCGTCTCATCATGTTCTCATCTTTTTGGATGTTCAATTTACATTCCTAGATTTCTTGTAGTTACCTTGGAAAGAGGCAAGTTTGTATGTGTTGTGTGCATGTTCTCTCTTTTTGGATGTTCAATTTAGGTTCCTAGATTTCTTGTAGTTATCTTGAAAATAGGCAAGCTTGTATGTGTTAAGCTTGTATGTGTTATGGGCATGTCCTCTCTTGGTTCACTCTCTTCTTTAGTCCATGTTCATAGCTGAAATTTCATAAGGCTATGGGGAAATTAGAAGGGCCCTCAAGCTACATTTGTAGACTCTTGAAAGGTAAAGCATTTTATTGGAAGATTTGAGAGGAAAGTTAGGGGTTCAAGGAATAACCTCTATACCTAATGAAGAAAATATTATGAACACCCTACTCACCCAAATAAGATGAATTTCATCCCTGGAAGCTTAATTGACCATTCTAAAGGGGACATTTGTTTGTATGGTCAATCAACGATAGGCTAGATGTGGTGTCTCACATTCAATTTTAGTCGTGAAGAAAACTGAACAAACTATGGTTAATGTTCTAGCCAAGCAATCCAGAGAAAATAAAAATATAAATGAAAAAAATCTTATAATATGATGTTTTTCTTTCTTTAAAGTTTTATGTTTTATATATGTTTTACATAATAGTCAAAATATTAAAAAAATTCTCTAAACATGTTGCTTATCCTTTTTAACTGAACTTTGTCATATTATAAGAGATTCCATGCTATAGTGATAAGACAAAGAATATCCATTATAAGAGATCATATGTTATAGGGATAAGGTAAAAAAAAACATGTTGTGCAACATTCAATGATATAGTAGCTAATGTATATATCATACGATTACATTGATATATACCCCTAGATATATCCAATGATGTATATATCATCGATAACAACATTGAATGTTGCTTAGGAAGTTAGTTATTGTATCCTATAAGAAAAATGCTTAACAACCTTTCAATTTTGATCCCCCCCCGCAAAAAAAGATAATATATAATTAAAAATGAATCAATATGACATGGTCCTTGTTCAGCTATCAAACCCTTGAAAATCGCTGCAATGGAAGGGTGCAGGACATTGACAGTTTTCTTACATGCCAAAAGATGACAATGTTGAAAAACCCGTGCAGTTTTTCCATGGTTTCAATGCATCGAAGATAAAAAAAATCATTGTATTAGACATGATGGTTGGTACCCAAAGCCTTAGAATCGACGTTAGTGTAGGAGAAAATTATTAACAGTACTGAGCACCACATGGAAAAATGTGGTTGGCTCTAATACCACTTGTAACTTAGAGGCTTCCTCCAACGAAGAATGAAGCTTGAATAAAACTTGTCTCGGACGTCTGCCTTTGCCGACTGCTTCCTTTTGCAATCTCAGCATGAACCAAGAAAACCTCCTATGTGAACCCAAGAAATATCCCAGCATGAACCTTCAAACAGTCCAATGCCTAATTGCCCTTAGCGGCCACCTGCCTAGCGGGACTTACAACAAACGCTATTTAGGACCTAAGTGAACTTCCAATAATCTCCTCAGTGAACTTTCGTAAATTTCTCCAGTGAACTCCAGACAATCGCAATAGTAGGCAAACAGATAGAGCATAAAATAGAGACACGATAATAGACAATTTTAAGAGATAAAATGTGGAAGTTGAGTTATATTAAAAGAGCCAGAGTGGCTGGATATACAAACTTTGAGCACAAATTGCTCCTTTCTCACAATAGACATACATATAGACTGAAACTAAATGCTTTTGCCACTTTAGGTTCGTGTTGGCCGAGACAGAATCACATAGGCTTATCAAAGCAACCTATATGAAAGATGCAAAGTTTGAAGAGAGGGAGCTTAGAAGACTCATACTTATAGACTCAAATCGACCCCCCTTCAAATGAACCTCTCATCTCCTTATATACAAAATTTCGGAGAAGAGAATCATTTCTTAGATAAGACATTTTACTATTCTCTTGGAATCAGATCTACTTTTAAGATTTGGCGGAGCGATCATGCAAGAACCTTCCGACCAAATTTCAAATCTACTTTCCATGTATCTAAGGAATCTTAGAAATGTGGGTCAAACCACGCCAAAATCTAGAGAAGTTCTCTAGGTTTCTAAGATGATTTTATTTGAAACATTACAAAATGGTATTTTATGACGGAAATCCACAAAAACCAACTGACACCACTGTCGGCTAGTGAGACATGAAAGGACTGGCACCACTGTCGGCTAGTGAGACATGAAAGGACTGGCACCATTGTCGACCACTAGGACATGAAAGTGGATGGGTTCCACCATTTTATTCCACTGGCTGATCATGAAAGTGATTGAAACGATATGGGTCCCAGTGTTGAGTATAGACCTCCCTGTACATCATTGGATCTTCATTGTTGTCTTCTTCTTGTTGGAGAACATACTTTGTTTAGATAACCCAAGGATTATTATCGTTTATGAAGTTTGTCATATACCCAATGCTTGAGATCTGATTAATCCAATGAACATTATCAGAAAGATTTAAATGATGAAACATTTGTTCAACATTCAATACATCTGGGTGTATTGCACTTGGGTTTAACCCAAATTTTTTCCACCAAGTCTCAAGCCAGGCTGGTTTAGGGTTGGTATTTAATCTGAAGTGACTAGAAAACTTTATCATGCAATAATAATATTTATACATGTCACTCCATAAGCATATATGATCCCACATGTCTTGATACTGATGGTAATTTATTTGATGAAAAAGCTGAGAAGGATCTTGTTGGGGCCAAGACTGCAATGCTCTCATTTGATTTATCATAAAATAAGAATGATCTGGAATCTCTCACCATTGTTGAGAATTTTGATAGAACCACCTTCTGAATGTAGATCTTAGTATGGTGATATCTCCCATTTCTATTAGTTTTTCTCGAGCAGCAAGAGTAGAAGCTTGATGCATTCTTCCTATAAGATGTTGAGGAGGTATTACATGAATGCTCATGTTAGAAGAGAATCCAGGCGGACAGAATTCAATTCCTTCAAACCATCTTAACTCACAATGAGGAGCCCAGTTTTGAGAATAAGTTTTCCTTTCAAGATTGTCATCAACCTGTTCTATCACTGGCCTATTGTTTAGATCATCCCATGTATTGATAATGACCAGAATCTTAGGTTGGCTTGAAAAAAACACAGTATTTGACTGCGGCTTTGAAATGAAAGCAAGTATCTTTTTAACAGGCGGATAACCTTTTTTTATGCTTGGAATGATGATGGAATAGGCTGGGTGGCCTTGAGTTGTCCTGGCAGATCCATGAGGTTCAACAACAACAAGAAAAAGAGTTCTAAAAATACAGTTTACAGGCAGATTTGCCAAGAGAAACTTCATTCCTAAAGCATATTGGTCAAACCATAAAACACCTTTGGGAACATCAAAATCAAAATCTGTAGAAACATTCCCTAGTCCAATGGTAGAATAATTGCTAGGGAGCCTATATTTACAAGGGATCAATTTTTTGTTGAGGAGGTTCATATCTGATCCAGTATCAAGAAAAGAATTTAAATAAAACATTTATATGTTTATCTCTAGATTTATCTTGACATGATACTTTTGAAATTGGATGACAAGATTTTCATAGCATTTAATCCTTGCAAATGGGTTGAGTCATGGGGATGTCTCTCTGGTTCAATTGGTACATCTTCTAGTGGTGGAGGAAGAGATCCCACTTGATATTTTAAGGCCTTTATTTCTTGCCTTTCCCATGAATCAACTTTATATGAATCTTCAGAAACCTCTGCATATTGCTTCATCTTTATCTTGAGTTCAACAACTTCCTTCTTTAGATAAAATACTTATTTTTCCGGGTTTGTGACTGAAGGATGTTGCAACTTGGTTTCCTTGTTGTGCTTAATGAAAGACTTGGTATTTATTTCAAATGAAGCCTCTAGAAATAACGACTTAATATCTTCTTTGTGGGAAGATTTTGTATTGCTTTGCTTCTATCCTACTGTCATAGTTTTCAAAAAGGATTCAAGTAAAGATTTTTTCATATCCCCTTCTGGCAAGGCTTTTATTTGAGCTAGCATTTGGGCATCTTGATCTCCAGTGCTATGGTACATGCATATATTTATTTTTTCTCTATGCCTTCGAGGGTTGGATACAAAATCTGATTCAGAAGAATCTTCGCAAGAACAAAAATTCAGATTATTACACTTAAACTAATAATTTAGAAGAATTTCTTCATCAGCTAAGCTAAATTCAAAGTCTGAAGTCTCTGTGAATTCAGAAGAACATCCTTCATGAAGTAGATTGACTTATTCTCTTTTGACAAAAGGATGATGTGGGCATTGATTTGTTAAGTGGTCATTTGCTCCACATATGTGGTAGTGAACCGTGTGTGCTAGTTGTTGTGTTGTTTCTATACTAGCTTTTTGATGTGCTTCTTTGGCCCTTTGTTCCAAGATTTTTCCTTGAGATATTCTTGAGTTTTTTCCCTCTGGACAAGAACTTGCTATGTGTCCAGTTTTACCACAAAGGCAACATTGCACTTGTTGCCTTGCTTGGTTGGAATGTGCTTTTAGGTTAATGTCTTCAGGCTCATAATAGTGATTTTTGTGTTTATATCTACCTCTGTTTGAAGGTTTTTTCTCTTTGAACGCCCTAAATTTCTTTTTCCTTCTTTTGGTGGGATCTATGACATATAGGCCATATTTCTCACAAATAGACTTTCTATCCGGTAGGTGAGACAATTTTTGGATAGAATTATGGACGTTCATGTTTATACATAGTCCAATTAGGGATTTAGTGATGAGAGAATAAATTTCTCCCCAGGTATACATCTCATAGGGTAATTTGAATACCTCTTCCATTTTGAGATATTCTACAAACTTACTCGGGATAGCTGCAAGGTAGACATGCTTCCATAAAAGATTTTGGTTGTCTTTTACTTCAAATATTCTTTGCGTCCATTCTTTATGGAATTCTTCATATTATGACATTTTTCTGCATTTGAAATTCATCAATATCATTTTGTGTTTGTCAGTCAATTCTTCCTCGGTACCACACCAATGCTCCAGAATTAGTGTGGTGAGAGATCCTATCATATTATTCTGAGGAGTTCCATTTAGATGGTAGACAACATCTCCTTGTTTATCCCTTAATACCTCAGCTTCCATTTTTGTTATCATAATAGGTGAGGAGATGACTTCCCACCATTTGCTTAACGTTCCTGTGAAGCATTGGATTAAGGATTTACAGGCCTCTGTCTCACTTTTTCCTTTCATGCACATAAGTTTATATGAGACATACATTATGTCCAATAGTTGTCGGACTTTTCCTACTAATAGACCATCTATGTTCCATTCAGGGAACTAATCTTTTGCAAATGTTTGGGCTTCAAACATCTTTCCTTTACCTAGAAGATTAGGTGCAGGTGGTCTATTCATGTGGTGTGGGATATTTTCATATCAAGGTATTTGGACAAAAACTAGAGACAGATTAGGGTTTATGAAAGAGGAAGAGGGATTTGGTTCTTCTTTTGGAAAATGGATTGAGAATTTCTTCTTGTTTGACTTTTCTTCGGGCTTATATAAAGGGGAAACAATATAAATCGGAGAGTGAGGGAGAATAAAAGATTGGGGAATTGGTTTGTTAGGAGTAGTGTCCTTTTGTTTGATCTCTAACAGAGTTTTTCCCATGATTGAGAAGGCTTCTCCCAATCCTTCCATGAGTTCTTCATGACTTTTTGCAGAATCCTCAGTTTTCTGGATCACTATGTTTTGAGTTTTCCCAACTCGATCATAAATGTTTGCAACTCTGTCATTCAGATGATTTATAGATTGAGGTATTTTGTTTGTAGAGACTTGTAGGTCTCTAATATGCCCTTTTCTGGAATAATCATTGGTAACAAATGTGTGTGTGGACATACCTCTAAGAGCAGTATTTGTCCAATTTACTTGTTCTGATATGGATTGGACTCTTTTTTCTATACCCGAGAGTTGGATGGCTTCATCAGCTAACATTAGAGGTATAGCTTTGATTTGTCTATTACTGTCTTCAAGAATGATACCTTTAAAAGGTGGAAAAGTTGATGTGGATTCGACAGTTTTTCCTTCTAGGTATTTCCATTCATGGAGGGCAGATATTTCTTTCCCTCCTTCCATCATCTGGACTGTAGGATTTGGGGATTTTATTTTCCATTCATAAAAAGAAATCTAGATGTCATTTTCTGAAATATATGTTTTCCAGTCTTGTGACAAACTAGACTTTTCTTCGTCTGAAGTGGAAAGATTAAATTCAGATGATTCAGAATGGGTGAATATATCCCACTTAAGAATTTTCTTGATCCATGCTTATTCAATGGTGTTCTTAGAACATCCCATCATAACTGAATTGAATTTATGAATTTCTTCAATAGATGGCCTTTGCATGAATGGATGCAAAGGATTATTAAATCGACAGTTAGGTATGATTTGATCACATTGTTCGATATATCCTAGGCCATATCTCGGGGTCCGTGGTGGTCTCATTCCTTTGTAAATGTCTTGGAGTTAGGGATCTAATGTCTCTATAGTAGGCATATAGTGAATCATGAGACAGATTGGAGATTATGAACTTGAAGTACTAAGATCTTCAGCATTCTAATTCTTACGAAAAAAAAAAGATTGATCCATGATGAAAGTAATAACTACTACTGCATAGAAAAGAAGGATGTTTAATTCTAGTTCTTTGTACCGGAGTGAAAGAATGTCGAATAAGCTCCTAGTCGACTGCTCAGACAATAACTAGTTAAAACTTGGAAAGTCGCAGAAGTGGAAACCTTGTCTTTCAAAGGCCCGAGACTTCTGATACATCTTTCAGAAAGTTGCAAGAGTGGAAACCTTGTCTTTCAAAGGCCCGAGACTCTTGATATGACTTTCGAGATTAATTCTTATAGAAAATAAAACAAATAACAGAGTGAGAAGTCTATTATCATACCCGGGTTGAAAAGGTGGTTGGCTCTGATACCACATGGTTGTCTAGGAGAAAATTCTTAACACTACAGGAGAATGAGTTATTGCAAATAAACTTGAAGCCATGGATATTATTGAGAGTAAATGCTCAACGGTACAAAGCTCCACGTGGATGAGTTGTACAAAGTTTCTTTTTTTTCTTTGTATTGTATTGATTTTTTCATTAGAGTGAGAAAATATATTATAATTTAGTAGAAGAAGAAGAAACTATTTTAACATCTACTATATTAATAATAGATGTTATAGGACAAGAAGCCTTATCATTTCAGTCATTTTTTTGTTTAATTTGATGATGAGTATCATCAATTTCTCCACTTTTCCCTGGTTGAATAAATTATCCCAAGAGCTAGTTGCCAAGATACTTATATAGCTGTCTCGAGTGTCTTTGAAGGCTTCACACTCTAAAATGAAATGTTTCTTTGTTTCCACTTTTCATGAGCTACAAAACATACATATCCTTTCTTCCCAAGCTTCCTTAGGTTTTTTTTCAAAGCAATAATCATTTTGGTTCTCCAAGATATACTGGCCCCTATGTATGTTTTTTGGTTATCTTCTAATTGACTCATCATCATTATTCAACTAAAAATAAATCAAGTGAAATAATATGGATGTAGTCTTTAAGAAACAAACTTCCATTCCAACTAGATACCTCTAAGGTCATGGAAGACTATCCTATTTCCTTCCTTCCTCCATGCAAAAATGAATTCAAATGATACTCCAAGAACTTGTATTCATACCAACTTATCCATCGCTTTTTTCTTGCATTTATAATAATTATGTGTTGGGAGCTGCTATTTATATGCTTTGTTGTAACAGAAGCTACTCAAGAGACAATTTTTCTAAAATCACATAGAACTCTTTAAAAATTGCAGAATTGCCATTTGGTGTGAGCTCTGTGTCTCGTGCCAATGCGAAATCAAGTAAAGCAGAGAGTATATATCGTTGACTAGTTTAAGCGAGGACCATTCTTGGATTAATAGGCCTATGGGTTGGGATTTGAACTCCATGGATGACAAAGATCACTCCACTTTACATCTCAAGACTGATCGGGTGTTTCTTGTTGATTCTCTTTTAATGTGACCAAAGAAGTGTCGTAAACTGGTCTGGGTTGGCCTATAATTTCTTTACGGTAGCTCCATCTAAAACCATTCATTACACTCACCATGTTTCCGTACTCTGTGCGTGTGTCAATGTCATTATCTTGTCTGCTTGTTGATGGGACTTGAAATTCACTCTGTGTCAATATTCTTGCCTCCTTCATTGCTCCTGTTGATTTCACTATGGGTTTAGGGTGGGGGACGCTATGTTTTATCTCTACAGGATTGACCCTCAGTTAGCTTCCATTTTTATGAGAAGAAGATACCTCAATTAGCTCAAAATATCCTTCATGTTCTCTGATACAGTGTTTGTTAAATATAATGTAACCTCAACAGGCTGACTGTACACTGCCAGCTGTCCTGGCCAGCTATACTTTCTATTCTTGTTTTGCTTGAGCCTATTTAGCTCAGCAATCTCCCTTTGGATTGTACTTCTCTTCTTCATAAATTCCAATATATTGTTCTATTCTTTCTCTCTGCATTTCTTGATTCAAAATTTATCATGGTATCAAAGCTTCAGCAGTAAGCCTCTTCACACATGCTGGAGAGAAACACGATCCTCACAGTGCAGAACTTCACAGATCTTGAGAGCATGTGACACAGACTTTTCACAAGGCTTGGAGAGCTGTCTGTAATACTCTCTAAAGATCTCCGTAAGAAACTCACGCGAGGTCGTAGAGCGCACTATGCTCGAAATTTTCAAGGAAGCAGAGACTAAGAATGAAGAAACTTTAAAAATTCTTGTAATTTTCAAGAATCATCAAAGATTCACGAAGAAGAGCTACAGGACGCAGGAAGATGTGAAGAACTCGAAGAATTCACTCAAAATCGTTAAAGATTCCTATAGAAGGAAGAATCGTTTAAAGATTTACTGGAAATCGCTCAAATCTATCAAACATTGCAGCAGAGATCAAAAAACTTGTGAAATTCTTTCAAATCTTTGAAAGATTCACAATTTTTTCTTCCACAGGAGACAATTTCCTTCAAATGCAGCAAAGATCGCATCTAATGTGCAAAGAACAACCATTGAGGCTGTAAGATTCATCCTGTGAACGGATCCATGTCGGGAAACCAATTCAGAATAGTCGAGGAGAGCGCGGAAAAGGCCAAAGAATTTCAGCCGTGAGATCTTGCACAAAGGACCGACAACAGTTGGATCAACGAGAAGGTGCACGAGGTTTAGTCCTCTATAGTGCACATGAGAAATTTTGACCTATGAAGTCGCGAAATCCCAACATCATCTAGACCGTCCATCAAGAAACACATGGCGAGATCTCGGCATTTCGCTGACTCGCAAGGTGTAAAGGTCAGAAGATTGTCGTGAGAATTCGTGAATCGCGAAATTCTGAGTCATTATGGACCGTTGGATCGCGAAAGATCATGAGCAGTCAATCTTTTCCCATAGAAAATCAAGGATCGGGAGTTGGATGAGCAAAGGAGACTGCTCTCCAAAACTCTGATATGCGAAATCCCGAGAGGATTGTGAGCCGTCCATCTCAGAGGACAGGTGGCAGCAGATCCAACCCAACACTCCATCGGCATTTCAGAGTTCGTGATATCAGAGGTCTTGTTGACGAAAGACACTCCATGACGAAAGTCGCGAAATCGTGATTCACGAAATAGCGATAAGATCACAGTCGTCCATTTGTTTGGACACATGGTGGACATCAAAGAAACCGTCAGCATATCGACGACCGGGGTTTCAAGTTGACAAAGAAATTGTGTCAGCGGAGGATCACAAGTCACAATATCCCCAGGTTGAATTAGGACCGTCCATCTTAAGGGGACACGTGGCGTAAATCCGAGGGCTCGGGAAAAGTCCCGAAAGGGGAGAGTCCATCGGCACATCGGGATTCAGCGTTTTGAAAATCCCGAGGACAAGAAGCATGAGCATTTCGGAACTGCGAAGTCTGAAATCCCGAAAGACAGAAAGCTCCGTTATAGGGCCCAGCTGATGTCATCTCATCAAAATGAAGGATCGGGAATCTCTACGGTGAAATTCCCGAAGAAGACTTGAGTCGTCGATCTGTTTGGATGCATGGTGGAGATCAAAGCAATCGGGAAATTTTCCGAAAGGAAAGGTCGTCCATCGTGAAATCGAGAATCGGGAAATCAGGGATTCCGTGGACAAGAGGTCCAATACATTTCGACTCTCGAAACCCCGAATCTCAATAAGAGGTTTGACTGCGGTCTTATGAGTTTTGGTCATAAGATCTGGACTGTCAGATCATCAACAGATCTAGACCATTGATTTGTCCAAAGGCAAATTTCGCATTTTGGCAAATTGAACGACAAAGAACCGGAAAAGCCCATAGAGCTTTAACCTTTAGGCGTGTGGTGACATTGATCGGAGACTAAGGGACAATTCAAAGACGATAAGATCTCATCGTCAATTGGCACTTCGGAAATCGGAAGTTGGAGAGTTCAAAAGTCTCGTCAAATGGAGTTCTGAAACCACTGCAAATTACATGCAGGAGACAGGTAAGTAAGATTTTTTTTTTCTCTGTTTTGCTGAATTCTTTAAAAGATGGTGACGTTTAGCAATTTAGGACCAACACAGGGTCCAATTCTTCTTGGAAAGAACTATGAGTTCTGGTCTCTTTAGATGAAATCCTTCTTGCAAGCACAAGAGTGTTGGGAACCAGTGGATCTTGGATATGTGGAACCAGATCCATCAGCCCTTTCTGCTATGACAAATCTGCAGAGAATTGCTCAGGCAACACTGAGGAACAAAGAAAATAAAGCTAAATTATGGACTCAAAATTCTTTGGATGACTCGATTTTCTCAAAAATCATAGGCGTTGGTACTTCAAAACAGGCCTGGGACATCCTTAAATCTTCCTACCAAGGAAATGACATGGTCAAAATAGTTAAACTACAGACCTTGAGAACGCAATTCAAGACACTAAGGATGAAAGTGTCTGAAAATGTGGATCAATTCATGACCAGAGTCATGGGCATCGTGAACCAGATCAGACTGACTAGTGAAACCATCACTGATCAACGAATTGTTGAGAAAATCCTCAGAAGTTTACCAAAGAAATTCGAAATGGTTGTAACAACAATCCTTGAATCCAAGGATCTGTCAATTTTTTCAACAGATGAATTAATTGGTTTTCTGGTGACACATGAGACCAGACTGCATCTCACAGATGAGTCAATCTCCAATGCTTTCAAAACTCAATTCTCCTTTAGTAGAGGGAGAGGCAGAGGAAGAAGAAGAGGTCACCAAGGAAGAGGGAGCAATCAAAGTAAATCTCACTCCAGTGGAGGTAACAGACAACAGTATCTGAATCAAAATTTCCAAAGTCAAAGACAACAACAACAAAATCAACATCAGAATTTCCAGCCTCAAAGAGGCAGAGGGAGAAGATCAAATGACAAAACAAGCATACAATTCTATTACTGCAAAAAGTATGGACACTATGAATCTGAATGCAGGAAGAAGCAAGCATATCAGCTCTCAAGCAGATCACATGTGTCAAATCACACGGGAGAAAACTCAAGAAGTATGTTTCTTTCGTGCCACAAGACTGAACAACAACATAAAGATCTCTCGTTGTTGGACAGTCGATGCAGCAATCACATGATAGGTAACAAAGATTTACTTTCATACATTGATTCTTCAATCTCATCTGATATTACACTTGGAAATGATTACTTAGTCAAAGTTCAAGGAAAATGAATTGTTCCTATTCTTACTAAACAGAATGTAAAGAAAGACATATACAATGCCTATCATGTTCCAGATCTGAAACNTATAAGGTACTTTTTGAGGGAACATCTTGTAAGATATATGACAAAATCCTAAGAAGAAAATTGATTTCTGAAATTTATATGACTCCCAATAGGATGTTTCCCCTTACCCTCAGAATTGCAAATCTGAGTCAACCATATGCACAAAGTGCATCTACCTTGAATGAAACTATGGTTTGGCATACAAGATTTGGACATCTACCATTTCAGAGTCTAAGTCTTCTTCAGAAGAACTCCATGGTCAAAGGTCTTCCCATCTTTGAAGAGAAAATTCCCCCATGTGAGTCTTGCATACTTGGAAAACATAAGAGAACTAGTTTTCCACAGTCTTCCAATCAAGCCAAACAACATCTTGAACTTGTTCACACTGACCTATGTGGACCAATGCAAACATATTCAATAGGTGGTAGCTTTTACTTTCTAACGTTTATTGATGATTTCAGCAGAAAAATATGGATCTATTTTCTCAGACACAAGTCTGAAACTTTTGCAAAATTCAAAGAATTCAAGGAAGAAGCTGAAAGACAGAGTGGAAAATATATCAAAGCACTCAGGTCAGATGGAGGAGGAGAATACAACTCCAGATAATTTGCAAATTTCTGCAAATCACAATGCATTATCATGCAAACAACAACCAGGTATACTCTGCAATAGAATGTAGTGGTTGAAAGGAAAAATCAGACAATAATGAATATGGAAAGAACACTTCTTAAAGAGAAAATTTTGTCAAATAGGTTTTGGGCTGAAGCAGTAGCATGCTTAGTTTATCTCCTGAATAGATCTTCAACCACAAGTCTAAAGATGAAATTCCCTCAAGAAGCATGGAGTGGGACAAAGCTAAATGTAGCGCATCTAAGGACATTTGGATACATAGCATATGCTCACATACCTTCCGAATTAAGGAATAAACTTGATGATAGAAGTGAGAAATTAATTCTCAGCAGAGATGTAAAATTTCTGGAAAATCAATTCTGGAATCATTCAGAAAATCAGCAGATGAATAGTCAAAATCCATTGCTACCAAGTTCTGAAAAGGCAGAAAATTTAGGACAAGTACCTCAAACTATTCTTCCAAGATTGCAAGTACAAAGGCAACCTGAAAATTCTTAGGATAACTCAACTTTCAGTAGAGAATCATTCTCTGAACCACAAAATCAGAGAACTCGAAGTTTGAGAGAAATCCATCAACAGTTGGATGACTTTGAACAACACAACCTTTTTGCTTTAATTTCATGTCAACCTACATCCTTTGAGGAAGCAGCTAAGGAGCCACATTGGGTTCAAGCCAAGAACCAAGAAATTGACTCCATTGAGAAGAACAAGACATGGGATCTTGTTGATTTTCCAAGTCACAAGAAGAGTATTGGTGTCAAGTGGGTTTACAAAACTAAACTCAATGAAAAAGGGTAGATCAAAAAACATAAGGCAAGACTTGTTGTCAAAGGATTCTCACAACAACCTGGTACTGATTATGGTGAAACTTTTGCTCCATTAGCAAGATTAGACACTGTAAGGACTCTATTGGCCATAGAAGCACAACACAAATGGAAAGTATACAAGATGGATGCCAAGTCAACATTCCTGAATGGTTTCTTAGAAGAAGAAGTTTATGTCGATCAGCCACCTAGATTTGAAGTCCAAGAGCACCCATCCAAAGTATATTGGTTGAAGAAATCCTTGTATGGCTTAAAGAAAGCTCCAAGAGCTTGGTACAACAGAATTGACACTTATCTGATCAAAAGTGGTTTCAGCAGAAGTCAAAATGAGCCAACTCTTTACACCAAAACAGATCAGCATGGTAA
>SNQJ01S0012019.1:131949-147479 GCA_010110895.2 Picea sitchensis
GAATATTGAAAGATATGTCACATACAGAAAATGATCCAACTCCTATTTTCTGTGACAATACATCAGCAATTGCTTTATCCAAAAATCATGTGTTTCACAAGAAAAGTAAACACATTGACACTCGTTTTCATTTCATACACAAGCTAGTCAATAATGGTGATATTGCACTACAATTTTGTGGTTCTCGAGATCATCTTGCTGATATATTTACAAAGCCACTAGGAAAGTCAGTTTTTGATTTTCAGAGACAACACTTAGGCATAGTCAGTGTTGATGTTTGTAACTGTTGAGTTTAAGAGGAAGTGTTAAATATAATGTAACCTTAACAGGATGACTGTACACTGCCAGCTGTCCTGGCCAGCTATACCTTCTATTCTTGTTTTTCTTGAGCCTATTTAGCTCAGCCATCTCCCTTTGTATTTTACTTCTCTTCTTCATACATTCCAATATACTGTTCTATTCTTTCTCTCTGCATTTCTTGCTTCATAATTTATCATTGTTCACCCTTGGGCTGTGAAGTGGAGTTGTCTCTGCCATCGATGCAGTTCAATTCCCATAGCTAAGGATTTGACCTTTTCTTCAAATACATCTAGGCAGTTTCGGTCATTTGGAACTAAACATTTTGGAATGGCTTCAGTGGATGGCCTTCACAACTAGAATCCTGAAAATAAAGGCATGTTTTCTAGTTTTTATCACAATTTGAGAGAAAACAACTTAAGAATTGTTTTTGACTCTATTCCTCGGTCTTTGTTTTATCATATAAAATTTGGAATTAGTATTTTAATGTTATGTTATTTAGTAATGTGTAAAAGTTGGTCATTTATTCAAAGTACAGTTATTTAGGAATGTATAAGGTTGGCTCTATATTCATAGTAGGATAAGCTTGCCTTCCATGTTCTATTGAAAGAAAGTGAATTATAAAAATGCATTACTACATAGTGGATGTTAATTTGGATGCTAATATCTAGCTTGCTACAACCATTGAATTATTGAATTCTGAGGTAGCTGGATTATAGATCATTGTATTTGAAAACAAAGATCTGACTACTTATAATCCAAATGGTATAACATTCAATACTATGATAATAATGTATAATATGCTTAATATTACTAGTCATGGATATTGGAGATCTGACTACTTATAATCCAACTGTTGCAACACTCAATACTATTAGTCTGCTTAATATTATTAGTAATGAATATTGGGGAAAATACTATTAGTATACTTAATATTACTAGTCATGGATATTGGCGCTGGATATTGCTCGTCATGAATATTGATAGAAAGAAGACTTTCAATGTATATGAATCTTATGAGACTCTTGCTCAGGATTTGAAGAATATGTTTGAACTAAGAACGGAGCGTGAGTACCTTCCGATGTGATTTTGCGTGTTTATAGCTTCCATTCATATAAGAATGTTGCCTCTCCTAACATGATTTTTAGATCACATAAGAGCCTACATTAACATGGGAAACAAAGACATTGTGAAGCCTTTGCCGCTTTTTCACCCTTCTACTGTTCCTCCATACAGTCAAATGGCTATGGGTCATAAAAACACCTTGCATGAATCCCTATTGTTCCTCAATATATTCAAATGGCTATGGGTCATAAAAACCCCTCGCACGAATGCCTTTGGTATGCTAAAGTTAAACTTTTGGTTTTCCTCATTTTTGTATTTTTTCTCTCGTTGATAGGCAATTTAGAAGGTTACTTTGATCTGTTTGGCATTTCATATCCGGGCACTTCTACATTTTTTTTAGTAGCTAATAGTAGATGTGATTTATTTGCAGCTCCAAAATGCTTAAATAATAGAAAGGCTACTTGAGTAGCAATGGGGCGTACCCATCTGAGAGCCCAGTCAACCATAGATCTTTTTCCTTGTATCATCGTTCCAGCAAATAGAAAGTGTATGACAAGATTCTCAGAATGCTCTTGGTGACGAGCCATTCCATCTGCCTGAGATTCTCAGAATCCTCTTGGTGACCAATCATTCCATATGCGTGCCGACCATTGTTCATATGCCATTTTCAACTATTGATTGTTATGATTGTTATGTGTTAAATATAATGTAATCTCAATACGCTGACTGTACACTACCATCTATCTTGGCCAGCTGTACTTTTCTTTTCTTGATTTGCTTGAGCCTATTTAGCTCAGTTATTTTCCCTTTGCATAGAATTTCTTCATTAACTCTTCTCATTGTACTTTCTCCTTACATTCTCAATATACCGAATACAATTTTCTTCTCTGTTCTTTTCTCTCTGCATTTCTTGCTTCACAATTTATCATGGTATCAGAGCTTCAGTAGTAAGCCTCTTCACATAGGCTAGAGAGCAACACGATCCTCATAGCGCAAAGATTACATGGATCACGAGAGCATGTGACACAAACTTTTCACAATGCTTAGAGAGTTGTCCGTAATACTCTCAAAAGATCAGAGTAGGAAGCTTGCAGAGGAAGTAGAGAGCTATACGTTCAAAAGATCGAGGAAGAAGAAACAGGAGAAAGGAGAAAGTTTAAAAAATCATGACAATTTCAAGATTCATCAAAGCTTCATGAAGAAAAGCTTCAGAAGTCACAAACATTGAAGAATTCAAGAGAACAGTAGGCTTCAAAGAACTAGTGAAATTCTTTCAAATATTTGAAAGATTCACGAATTTTTCTTGTGCAAGAGAAACTCCTTGCAAGAACAGCAAAAAACTTTCGAAAGCAGCCAAGAACGAGCAATCGCAACCATAAGATCCATCCTTCGAAAAGATCTAAGGCGAAAATCCAATTCAGAAGTGACGAGGAGAGCACAGATAAGGCGAAAGAATTACAATCGTTAGATCTTATGAAGAGGACTGATAGTCGTCGGATCCATGAGAAAGTACATGAGGATTAGTCCTCTGGAGCGTGCATGACAGAAGAGATTTTGAGCCATTGGATCTTGTTCAGAATAGTCGACAGCCGTCAGATCTTGAGCAAACACCCGACAGCCGTTGGATCTATTAGGAGATGCACGAGGGTTAATCCTTCACGAACAAGAGAGTTCAAAGTCCAGAAAAGAGTGAGCACATCGGGATTTCGGCATTCTAAATATCGGAGGTCTTGTTGACAAAGGTCGGGACACTCCACGGCGGAAGTCCCGAAATAGTGAAAATATCATAGTCGTCCATTCGTTGGGACATGTGGCAGAGACCGAGGAAACTGTCGATATTTCGGCTACCGGGGTTTCAAGTTGACAAGGGATTTCTGTCACTGGCGGTCGCAAGTCACAAAATTGCAAAACGCAGGAGGACCATCCATCTTGAGGAGACGCATGGCAACAATCCAGGATTTCGAGAGATTTTTCGAAAGGAGAAGGACACTTTGCCATTTCGGCAAATCGGCATTTCGGATATCAGGAGATCCAGAAGACAGAGGTTCTCGACATCGGGAAACAGGAAGTCTCGAAACCCGAAATCATGAATTAAAGAGTCGCAAAATACCGATACACAAAATTCTGAAATAATCAGAGTCGTTGATCTCAAATCAACGATGATCGTTGATCCTTGAAGCCAATCATGACATTTCGATAGTTCGGAGATCGGGGAATCGAGAAGTTAGAAGAGCTCATTATCAGGGTTTGCGAAGTCGCGAAACCTGATATCCTGAAATCCCGAAAAGATCTCGACAGTTGAATTTTCCAAAGGGAAATTTCGGCATTTCGTCGGCAGCTCTTTAACATCTAGGCACGTGATCACATTGAACAGAGACTAAGGGCAAATTCAAGGCCATTAAGCTCTCTTCGGTGTTTCAGCAATTGGAAGTTGGAGAGACAAGAGTTCAGAGGACTCGTATAATGAAGTCCCAAAGTCAGAATAGCAAAGTCAAAACTCACGAAGATGAAACTTGCAAAATCTAGAATTGCAAAGTTCTGAAGTCACTACAAGAAATTAGCAAACCTGGTTTAAGTGCAAGAAATAGGTAAACACAAAATGTTTCCAATTTTTTTTCTATTTTCTCAAATTCTTTAAAAGATGGCGATGTCTAGCAATTTAGGACCAACCCAGGGTCCGATTCTTCTTGGAAAGAACTATGAGTTCTGGTCTCTTCAAATGAGATCATTCTTGTAAGCATAAGAGTGTTGGGATCCAGTGGATCTTGGACATGTGGAACCAGACCCAACAGACCTTTGTGCTATGACAAACCAGCAGAGAATTGCTCACGTAACTCAGAGGAATAGAGAAAATAAAGCTAAATTATGGATTCAAAATTTTGTGGATGATTCGATTTTCTCAAAAATCACAGGCGTTGGTACTTCAAAATAGGCCTAGGACATCCTTAAATTAGCCTACCAAGGCAATGACAGGGTCAAAACAGTCAAACTGCAGACCTTGAGGATGAAATTCGAGACTTTAAGAATGACAGAGTCTGAAAATGTGGATCAGTTCATGACCAGAGTCATGGGAATCGTGAACAAGATTAGATTGATTGGTGAAGTCATAACTGATCAATGCATTGTTGAGAAAGTCCTCAAAATTCTACCAAAGAAATTTGAAATGGTTGTTACAGCAATCCTTGAATCCAAGGATCTGTCACGTTTTTCAATAGATGAACTAATTGGTTCTCTGGTGACACATGAGACCAGACTGCATCTCACAGATGAGTCTATCGCCAATGCCCTCAAAACTCAATTCTCCTTCAACAGAGGGAAAGGCACAGGAAGAGGCAGAGGTCACCAAGGACGAGGGAGTACTACAAGTGACCAACACTCGAATGGAGGTAACAGACAACAGAGCCAGCATCAAAATTTCTAAGGTCACAGACAACAACACAGAATTAGAATTTTCAGCCTCAAAGAGGCAGAGGGAGAAGATCAAATGACAAAACAAGCATACAATGTTATTACTGCAAAAATATGGGCACTATGAATCTGAATGCCAGAAGAAGTAGGCAGATCATCTCTCAGGCAGAGCACATGTGTGAAATCATACGGGAGAAACCTCAAAAGGTATGTTTCTCTCATGTCACAAGTCTAAAGAACAACCTAAAGATCTTTGGTTGTTGGACAGTGGATGCAGCAATCTCATGACAGGTAACAAAGATTTACTTTCATGCATTGATTCTTCAATCTCATCTGATGTTACACTTGGAAATGATTCCTTAGTCAAGGTTCAAGGCGAAGGAATTGTACCTATTCTTACTAAACAAAATGAAAAGAAAGACATAAACAATGTCTATCATGTTCCAGATCTGAAACATAATCTGCTAAGTGTAGGACAACTCATTGAACACGGCTACAAGGTACTCTTTGAGGGAGCATCTTGTAAGATATATGACAAAATCCCAAGAAGAAAATTGATTTCTGAAATCCACATGACTCGAAATAGGATGTTTCCCCTTACACTCAGAACTGGAAATCTGATTCGACCATATGCACAAAGTGCATCCACCTTGAATGAAATAATGGTTTGGCATACAAGATTTGGACATCTATCCTTTAAAAGTCTAAGTCTTCTTCAGAAGCACTCCATGGTCAAAGGTCTTCCCATCTTCAAAGAACAAAATTCCCCATGTGAGTCTTGCATACTTGGAAAACATAAGAGAACTAGTTTTCCATAGTCTTCCAATCAAGCCAAACAACATCTCGAACTAGTTCACACTGACCTATGTGGACCAATGCAAAAATAGTCAATAGGTTGTAGCTTTTACTTTCAAAATTTTATTGATGATTTTAGTAGGAAAATCTAGATCTATTTTCTCAGACACAAGTCTGAAACTTTTGCAAAATTCAAGGAATTCAAAGTAGAAGCTGAAAAGCAGAGTGGAAAATATATAAAAGCACTCAAATCCGATTGAGGAGGAGAATACAACTCCAATGAATTTGCAAATTTCTGCAAATCACAAGGCATTATCATGCAAACAACAACCAGGTATACTCCACAACAGAATGGAGTGGTTGAAAGGAAGAATCAGACCATAATGAATATGGCAAGAACACTTCTCAAAGAGAAAAGTTTGTCAAATATTTTTTGGGCTGAAGCATTAGCATGCTCAGTTTATCTCCTAAATAGATCTCCAACCACAAGTCTAAAGATGAAAGTACTTCAAGAAGCATGGAGTGGGACAAAGCTCAATGTTGTGCATCTAAGGACATTTGGATGCATAGCATATGCTCACATACCTTCCGAATTAAGGAAGAAATTGGATGATTGAAGTGAGAAATGTATATTCGCTGGATATAGTGAACATCTAAAGCTTACAGGCTTTACAATCCAATCTCCAAGAAACTAATTCTCAGCAGAGATGTAAAATTTCTGGAAAATCAATCCTGGAATGAATCAGAAAATTAGCAGATGGACAACCAAAATCCATTGCTGCCAAGTTCTAAAAACGCAAAAAATTCAGAACAGTCAATACCTCAACCTGCTCTTCCAAGATTGCAAGTACAAAGACAACCTGAAAACTCTTAGGATAACTCAACTTCCAACAGAGACTCATTCTCTAAACCTCAAAATCAGAGAACTCGAAGTTTGAGAGAAATCCCGCAGCAGTTGGATGACTTTCAACAACACAATCTTTTTGCACTAATGTCATGTCAACCTATATCTTTTAAGGAAGAAACTAAGGAGCCACATTGGGTTCAATCCATGAACCAAAAAATTGACTCCATTGAGAAGAACAAGACATGGGATGTTGTTGATTTTCCAACTCACAAGAAGAGTGTTGGTGTCAAGTGGGTTTACAAGACTAAACTCAATGAAAAAGGGCAGATTGAAAAAAAGAAGGCAAGACTTGTTGCCAAAGGATTCTCACAACAACCAGGTACTGAGTATGGTGAAACATTTGCTCCAGTAGCAAGACTAGACACTGTAAGGACTCTATTGGCCATAGCAGCCCAACACAAATGGCAAGTATACTAGATGGATGTCAAGTCAGCATTCCTAAATGGTTTCTTAGAAGAAGAAGTTTATGTCGATCAACCACCTAGATTTAAAGTCCAAGAACACCCAGCCAAAGTATATTGGCTGAAGAAAGCCTTGTATGGCTTAAAACAAGCTCCAAGATCTTAGTACAGTAGAATTGACACTTATCTCATCAAAAGTGGGTTCAACAAAAGTCAAAATGAGCCAACACTTTACACCGAAACAGATCAGTACAGTAAAATTTTGATTGTATGTTTATATGTTGATGACATGATATATACTGGAAATTTTGAATTAACCAATTTTAAACATGCCATGCAGTCTAAGTTTGAGATGACAGATCTTGGCATAATGAAATATTTTTTAGGGATTGAGGTTGATCAATCAACCAAAGGAATTTTTGTCTGTCAGAAAAAGTATGCAGCAGACATCATAAAAAGATTCTGCATGGAATAATGCAATCCAGCAGAAACCCCTATACCCCTAGGCACAAAATTGAGCAAGAAAGATGAAGGTCCTACAGTGGACCCTACCCTGTACAAAAGTTTAGTAGGCAGTTTGTTGTAACTTACAGCAACTAAGCCTAACATTATGTATGCAACCAGCCTTGTTTTCAGATTCATGGAATCCCCCAAAGATTCTCGCTGGAAAATGGCGAAACGAATTCTGAGACATGTTGCTAGAACTCTCAATTTTGGTTTATGGTACACTAAATCTGATAGTAATCAATTTTCTGGTTACAAAGACAATGATTTTGCAACCAGCCTAGATGGCAGGAAAAGCACATCTGGACATGTTTTTCACCTGGGCACGAACCTGATCTCATGGGCATCAAAGAAGCATCCAAGAGGCAGAGTATGTCATTGCTACCTCAGCTTCTTGTCAAGCTGTGTGGCTGAGAAGAATATTGAAAGATATGTCACATACAAAAAATGATCCAACTCCTATTTTCTGTGACAATATTTCAGCAATTGCTCTATCCAAAAATCATGTGTTTCACAAGAAAAGAAAACACATTGACACTCGCTTTCACTTCATCTGTGAGCTAGTCAATAATGGTGATATTGCATTTCAATTCTGTGGTTCTCGAGATCAGCTCGCAGATATCTTCACAAAGCCACTAGTAATATAGCACTTGGGCATAATCAGTGCTGATGTTTGTATCTGTTGAGTTTAAGAGGGAGTGTTAAATATAATGTAACCTCAGCAGACTGACTGTACATTGCCAGCTATCCTAGCCAATTGTACTTTTCTTTTCTTGATTTGCTTGAGCCTATTTAGCTCATCTATTTTCCCTTTGCATAGAACTTCTTCATTAACTCTTCTCATTGTACTTTCTCCTTACATTCTCAATATATTGAATACAGTTTTCTGCTCTGCTCTTTTCTCTCTGCATTTCTTGCTTCACAATTTATCATTATGTAATATAAATTTAGCAGTTCGATCCAAACATTTTCTTTCTGTAATTTGAAACCTGCACATATATAAGATTTCCAATTCAAGATCTATTTTGTTAGAAAAATAAAATATATGTTCTATATAGAAGATACATAGAAATGCAAAATATAAGAAATATTATTCAATGCCTGTAATCTTAGATTTTGTTAATCTTTACATAACTAGGTTTTTACTATTTATTTATTCTAGCATTTCTTTTAGCAAGAAATGTCATTCTTTCTAATTAAAATTTATACTAATTATATCATCATTTTAGGCTGCTAAAAGAAATATCATTCTTTCTAATTCAAATTTATACTAAGTATATCATAGTTTTAGGCTTCTTCTTTTAGAAAGAAAAACTTTATAATACATATTTTGTCTTTTATAAGGACTTATTTTAAGACTACATTTCAGTCCTTTATCTATCTTTTACAAAACAGAGTCAAAGCCTCTTTTTCCTTATCCTTTGAATATTCCAACTAAGACTCATGACATAGTGATAGCTCTAGTCCTTACACTTTCTTTTCAAACATCCAAAATAAGGATTGATCCCATTTCAGCCCTGTACATTCACAAACTAGATAAGAAAGGACATCTCTTCACAGAAATGTCCATCATGAAATTCCTGTGACATAGAGGCTCTCTCATTCAGCAGCAAATACTTTTTTAGAAAGCTCATCCGCTAACGTATTTAACTCTCTATAGATATGGGAACATGAATACCACTCTAACACATCTAGAAAAAGTCTGAATATTTCTCAACAAGGGACGAAGACACGCCACTTGAACTTCCACTTTATCATTGACCCATTCCTTGACCAGCTTTGAATCTCCATGAATCTGAACTTTCTTAAGTGGCCATTTATTAACTAGGAAGAGCAATGCCCACGAGGCAAGGATTTTTTCCTTCATATTTTTACGAAGACATAAAATGTATCGAACTATGAAAAATGATTCGTCCAGATGTGAAGCAACACACTCACCCTACATTTGTGTGGATGTCTCTAGCTGGGCCCATTGAAATAACCCCAACGGATTCCTTCCTGTAAATCGGGGATAAGGGCCTGACGAATATCAATCCTCTTCGGGTCACATTTGAATTCACCACTTAACTTCAAAACCAGATCTGCTACCACCCCAGGGAAAGGAACCTGTCTTGAAAAATACCTAAATTTCTAGTCCACCAAATCAAATCTTCACAAATCATGACTAAATCTTCACAAATCATGTGCATCCCTAACGATCCAGTCAACGATCCTCTCCTATTTGAATACTTTTACCATTATCAACTTTCCACATCGTCTATTCTCCAATCAACGAGAATGCGTCTACCTACGATATCCATACTATAGAGATTTTAGACACTCATTTTGGAGAATCCTAAAACATTCCTCAAAATTCAAACCTACCAAATACTTTTAGCGACCAGGACCTTGTTAAACGGTGACAACAAATTCTCAGGATTAAGATTTTAAATCTTCTTGATCTGAATAATAAGATAACCGATACTGCTGCTTGGTGGATATAACCTAACGTTTAGGTAAACCACAGAATAATCAGTTTTTAATTCTATGCTTGAATTATAATATTTGTGTTTCAGCATTTTCAAATACAACAAGTGATATCAGCGCTGATTGGAAGAAAAGACGTCAAGAGTATCAAACATCGGAGGAGCAGTAGCAGTAGTGCAAGCTGTGTTGATTCCCACATCGCACTTTCGTTCTTCCAAAATCCTCGGTTCGTCGCGGTCCAGCTGCATTGAAGGGTGCGTAGACTGGCTTCCGACTTCCTCGGATCGTTGCGGTCCAGCAATATGTTAGTGCGTAGACACTTCAAAATAGCGGCACCCTAGTTGCATCGGGAGGTGCGACGACTCGTTGTTAAAACTAAAGGTCCGAGTGCATTGGTATGTTTTTTTTTTGTTTTTTTTTGTTTTTAAAAGAAGTAAACATATGGTCTTTTAAAAAATTTCAAAGTATTAAAGGTTGAATTTGTTATTAAAAGTTGAAGGGTCGTGATGTGAATGTTTAAAACATTCAAAAAGGGTGGAGGAGTTAAAGTAAAGGAGAATATTTTATTAAAAGATTTTTTTATTAAAAAGTGAAGTTTAATTTATTTTTTTTAATAAAAGGTGAAGAAAATGGGGGTTAGTATGAGATTTTTTTATTAAACTTTGTAAAGTTGAAACCATTATTCTTCTATATTATTTTTTTAAAGGGTCTTGGTTATTACAAGTAGTGGTGTTTTTTTTGGAATGCTTCCTCTAATGGAAAAGACACAAAGTGCTAAGTTTGAAATTGAGAAGTTCAATGGAAAGAACAATTTCGAGATCTGGAAGGTTAAGATGCACGATTTGCTCGTGAAACAAGGCGTGGTGAAGACACTATTGGGAAAAGCAAGGAAATCCACGACCATAACATATGATGACTGAGATGAGATCGATGTGAGAACATTGAGTGCCATACGTGTGTGTTTGGCCGATCATGTATTGTTCAACATTGTTACAGAGAAGACAACAGTCGGTTTGTGGTCAAAGCTGAAAAGTCTATACATGATGAAATCTTTAACGAACAAGATCTTCCTGAAAAGACAATTGTACAGTCTATGCATGAAGGAAGGTACAAAGATAGATGATCATTTAAATACTTTTAATACTCTTTTTGTCAAGTTGACTAGCATGGGAGTGAAATTCGAATCTAAAGATGAGTTAATTACATTATTGTGTTCTTTGCCCGTGTCATGGGATCATTTGTTACCTCTATTAGTTTCAGTTCAACATAAACTATTGAGTTTGATGATATTGTTGGAGCTTTACTGTTTGAGGAAACAAGAAAGAAATCCAATTCAGAAACCTCTACATCTGAGGCGATGGTGATTAGAGGCAAACCTAAAGAAAGAGGACACAATCAAAGGGATTCCTCTCTGTCAAAGTGGAAGGGAAAAAAAGCATGATTAAGTGTTGGTTTTGTAGCAAATCTGGGCAGATGAAGAAGGAATGTTGGAAGTGACAACAAGACTCCAAAGAAGACCCTCCAAAAGAGATGAAGGAATCAAATACAACCGAAACAGGTTCAACAACAGGTTCAGGTATGACTGATGAAGTTTTATCAATTAGTATTGGTTCACGTCATGATCAACAATGGTTATTAGATTCTAGTGCTTCAAACCACATGTGTCTTCATAGACACTAGTTTATTACTTATTAGTCTATAGATGATGGAATAGTTTACATGGGAAAGGATATCCCGTGTAAAGTTGTGGGAATTGGTAGCATTCGAATTAAGATGTTTGATGGAACTGTTAAAATATTAATTGATGTAAGACATGTACCTGAGCTTAGGAAGAACCTAATATCTTTGTGAGTCTTAGATATAGGAGGTTACAAGAGTATTTTTCAAGGTGGAGTTATGAAGGTCTACAAAGGAATCCTACTAGTTTTGAAAGAAAAGAAGGTTGGTAACCTATTTTTGTTAGAAGGAAGAACTGAGTTAGATCATGCGACAATAGTATTTGAGAACGACAGACATTCTGTTCAACTATGGAATCAACGGTTGGGTCATATGAGCGAACAAGGATTAAAGGTATTAACTGATCACAAGTTACCTCCTAGTCTAAAGTTTTTAAAGTTAGATTTTTGCAAGCACTATATTTATGGAAAACAGAATAGGCAAAGATTTAAAATCAAAAGACACACGAGTGAAGGAATCCTTGATTATACCCATTCTGATGTTTGGGGACCATCCAATACTATTTCATATGGAGTATCATCATATTTTCTAACTTTTATAGATGATTTCTCTTGAAAGGTTTGGGTCTATATGTTGAAAAGAAAGGATGATGTCTTTATAGTTTTCAAGTAGTTTAGAGCTTTAGTGGAAAAAAGCATTCGTAGATCCATCAAATGTTTAAGAACTGATAATGGTGGTGAATTTACGTCAATGGAGTTTGAGAATTATTGCAAGGAATTTGGGATCAATAGGAATAAAACTATTGTCTATACTCCTCAGCAAAATGGAGTTATTGAATGCAAGAACATGACTCTTCTAGACAGAGCAAGGAGTATGTTGAGTAACGCCAACTTGAAGCAGGAACTGTGGGAAGAATTTGTATCTACAGCTTGTTATCTGGTGAATCCATCACCATCAACAACAATAGAATGAAAAATTTCTGAAGAGGTATGGACATGTCACCCTTGTAATTATTCTAATCTTAAAGTTTTTGGTTGTAAAGCCTATGCTCTAATTCTGAAACATCAACGTTCTAAATTAGATCCAAAATAAAAAAGGATTATCTTTGTTGGATATGGTGATGGTATTAAGGGGTACAGGTTGTGGGATCCTACTTCCCATAAGATCACCATTAACAGAGATGTAATATTTGATGAATCATTTCTCATCAAATCAAATGTACATGTTCAAATGAAACAGGAAGAAGCACTAAAGTATGAACAAATTCAGTTTGAAACTAATGAAAGTGAACATGAAAAAGTTTCAGAAGATGTTCATGAAGAGTATCCTGCAACAGAGGAAGACATGGTTGATGATGAGAGGCAAGAGGTTGTGGATGAACCACAGACTTCCCTAAGGAGGTCTATGTGGGTCAAAAATCCTCCAAGAAGGTATGATGATTTTGTTTCATCAGTTTCTTTAAGTACTAATGATGATGAACCTTCGTGCTATCAGGAATCTGTGAAGTCTTCTAATAGTGATAAATGGAAAGAATCAATGAAGGATGAAATTAATTCATTAGAGAATAACGCCACATGGGACCTAGTAGAACTTTGAAAAGACAATAAAACTGTAGGTTGCAAGTGGGTCTACAAGCTGAAGAAGGGTGTTGATGATAAGGTGGAAAGGCACAAAGCAAGGCTGGTTGCGAAAGGATATTCTCATAAATAAGCTATTAACTTTCATGAAATTTTTTCACTAGTTGTTAAGTTTGTTTCAATTTGAAATGTGTTAGCATTGGTTGCATTTCTTGATTTGGAGTTGGAGAAACTAGATGTTAAAACTGTTTTCTTACATGGATATTTGGATGAGAAAATTTACATGGAATAACCCAAAGGGTTCATTCAGAATTAGAGCAAGAAATTTGTTTGCAAGGTCAAGAAATCATTGTATGGTCTGAGGTAGTCGCCCAGACAATGGTACAAGAAATTTTATGCTTTCATGGTGAGCCAGAATCATACAAGGAGTGAGTATGATCATTGTGTCTACTTTAAGAAATTGAATAATGGCATATTCATTATCTTAGTATTGTATGTTGATGATATGCGTTTAGAAAGAAAAATCATAACTGAGATCAACAGGTTAAAGGCTAAGATGGCTAGGGCATTCGATATGAAAGATCTAGGAGCAACAAGGCAGATTTTGGGCATGGAGATATTTAGAGATAGGAGGAATGTTAATATTTGGTTGTCACAACAGAAGTATGTTGAGAATATACTTTTGAGGTTTGGTATGAACGATGTGAAACCAGTTTCAGTCCCTTTGGCTTCCCATTTTAAGATTTCTTCAAGTTTATGTCCTAGTACAAAAGAAAAAAATGAATATATGTCTTGACTACCATATGCTAATGCAGTAGGAAGTCTAATGTATGAGATGGTTAGTACAAGGCTAGAAATTTCACATGCAGTTGGGGTTGTCAGCAGGTATATGGAAAATACAGGTAAAAAGCATTGGGCAACAATGAAATGGGTGCTTCAGTATCTAAGGGGCACAAGTGATTACTATATCACCTATATCAATGGTTGTGAATCAGTCTGTGGATATGTTGATTCTGATTTTGTAGGTGATTTGGACAAGAGAAGGTCGACTTCAGGGTATGTCTTTACTCTCACAGGTGGAGGTATTAGTTGGATGTCAAAAGCTATAGAACATTGTCGCTTTATCCACTAAAGAAGCAAAATATGTAGTTTCTTCACATGCTTGCAAAGAGGCATTTTGGTTGAAAGGTTTGTTTGGTGAGTTTGGAAGGATGTAGGACAAAGTAAAGTTAATTTTGGATATTCAAAGTGATATTCACTTGGTTGAGAATCCATCCTACCATAGTAAAAAAAAACATATAACTATCAAGTACCATTTTGTAAGACAGGTAATTGATGAATGTGGAGTCTCACTTGAGAAAGTGAATACAAAAGAGAACTGTACAGACATGTTCACAAAACCATTATTGTTACAGAAGATACGATGGTTCTTGGCTTCTCTTGTCTTGCAGAAAATATGATGAACAAATGAAGGAGAAATGTGTTAGAATATAGAAGATGTTGTGCTCGTTTTACCATTGACGATACCTTCGTCACCCAACCATAGGCCGAAGCCTCCCTCAGAGTACCTTCACCTTGACTGAGAATTACTCCAGAAGAAAACCCTAGGCTAGATAGCCAAACAAAGAGTAGCGCATCAATCCCCAAGGATAACGCATCAAAAAAAGTTTATCAGATGTTCCAACCCCTAGCCAAGAGATATTCAAGCCAAAACTGAGATCTTGTTTCTGCTGCAGCTGCACCAGCTCTTGCTCCAAACCTGCACATAATAATGCAACTATAGTGCATACCAAACTGCAAAACTACAATTCTAAGATGCTGCAAATGAGAGCTGGTGCCCTGTATTTATAGTAATCCTGCCAGTTTTGCTGGGCCGACTTCTCCTTCTGGGTATGTGTCTGTTCAGTATATTATTATTATTTTTGGATGACTTCTTCTCTTGGAGGATAATAGCCTAATATAAATTATCTTCTTGAGCTGTCAAGGCTTCTAGGGTTATTAGCCAACTCATTAGGGTTTCTATTGTTTCCCGGAGTCTTCTATTCTCGTCAGGTTCACACATGGGGGTAAATACCTCTCGCAGCTACCATAATATTGACACTCCCTCCTAGCTAGAGAGGTATTTACAGGTAATGGACTTGATCACAAAATATACCATTTATCCAGTAGCATCAATATAGTCATCTAGACTATTTCATGACTAGATCATGATCATCACCATCATCATCAACTGCATCATCTCTCGAAACCATACTTCATCTGAGTAGTTAGATATGATGCTAGATAAGTCACTCTCACCATAGAGTGATACAAGAGGAGTAAAAGATCTGAACTATTTTCCATTTGGAAAATATTTGTTCATCATTCATCTAAATGATCATTGTCTCCAATAAACTGTTGATAGTCTTCAAGGCAATTAGAACAAGGATAGAA